>PVJH01002508.1:0-167409 GCA_004026705.1 Nesogale talazaci | reverse complement strand
CTGTAATAGAAATTAAGTATATAATTTCTCCCCATTATTTCAGTTTCTTTAAAATACACAAAAATCATATAATGGAAAAATTGCAACTATCTATAATTTGGTTTATATGTCATTAAAATATAAAATCAAACAAAATAATCCTGTTTCAATGGAGAGAATTCTTGATTCAAAGTATCCTTTCAGAATAGAGAACAAGTGTCCCACAGGGTTTTCACAGCTACAATCTTTCTTTGGAAAACTTGCTGCTGGTTTTGAGCTGTTAATCTTTTCAGTTAGCTGTTTAGTGTTTAACCTCCCTGTCCTCAGAAGTGCTACCTTTTATAAGACTTCACAGGGAAAAGTAAGGGTGATCGAAGTATGTTGGAATGATGTTCTGTGTTTTCTTTAAAGTTATTATCGCATGTGGCAGTCATGTGCATATGTTAATTTTAAAATTGAAATGTAGGGGTGGAATCTGGCTTGTTAATCAGGAGAAAGCCATTGAGTAGCTGATGAGGCCTCTGTGTGGGCATGGCTTTCACCTGAGACACCTGGGAAATCTCGCGGTATTTCCCTCATGAAGATGAGTAGCTATCTTCCCCAGCTGTTGGGAGTCAGTTTCAGAGACGATTAATCACGGAAAAGACAAGATGCAGCCTCCAAGAAGTTGGAGTAGCCAGCGGAGAGACCACACGGCTTTGCCCTGATGAAGACAGACCTCTGAAGCTGGCGTGGCATGCTGTTGATGGACCTGAGCCCTGGAAGCAAGGAGCCATGGGGAGACCCCTGCCAGCGCCAGAATTCTGCACCCACTGACCTGTGACTTCCTGAGTTGGAAGCAGACTTTATAGACTGACTTCGAGCATATGGGTCAATATTGGACTTATGACTTTGCACTGGACTGGATTGGGATGCCTTCTTAGTATCACATTTCTTTTGTATATAAACCCTTTCCTTATACCTATAAGTGTGTCTCTGAAATTTGTTACTCTAGTCTACCTGGACTAACTCACCACATAAATAAATTGTGTCTCATGTGCACCTACCTGAGGAGAACTGCTCCATTGGGTGTGCAGGGTGCTGAGCCCTCGAAAGCACTGACCTTTCACAAAGCTTTCTTCTCCAGGCATTTTTGGGGACTAAACACCACTGAACTTTTGGCTATTGGTCAAGCACTTAATTGCATACTTCCTCTAGAGATCCATTAATAAAATGTAATTAATACAAATCAGAGGCAAATATTGACAAGTAAGATGTGTACATCTTCAAGGAACAACACATATAATGAGCATACTCTAATGGAAAGCATTAAATAAACTTAAAGTAATACATTAAAAAATACTTCCCCATACACAATAGTGTTATAAGTGAGCAACAGATAAACATAAAGGTAAAATGGAAGACGTAAATTCAGCTATATCAAAGCTATATTTAAAGCAAATCAAGGGAAATTCTAATTAAAAGGCAGAGATTTTTCCCCTGGAACTTGAAAAAAAGTGATGTGTTTAGTGAAACATTTTAAATTTAATGATAGGAATAGAAAATAAAGGAAAGAAGGAGCTGTATCAAGTTATCTTTTATATGGCTAGAAGATAACCATAGGTAGAAGTGATTAAAATAATATCAGACATCATATTCCAAAGAACAAAAGGGAGCAACAAGAAACATATGAATTTAGAGGTGAACAATAAAAAGTGAATATATACACTTAATAATAGCACTAGTATATATGCAGTATATGCAAGGAGGCTTCAGGCAATTTAGAGAATTTTCCACTGTCTTTTAAATCCACACACTTTTGAATGCTCCTTTGTGATCTCTTCAACTTTTCAACAAAATATTTGCACACGAACCACTATCCAACAACATGAACCACTATCCAATTCACAGTAGGGATGTATAATAACTGTAACAAAGAAAATAGACCTGGGACTTGTTTTCTGTCATGATAGTTAACTCTTCCTTCTTTGAATATAACAATCACAGTCTTACAAGAATTTCATTTATAAACCTTATTTCATCTACCTGACAGCCTTGACCTTGCTCCTGCCCTGCCATTTTGGACTGTTTTGTTCCCCACACGCTAATACTTGAAAGGACAATGATTTGCGACACTCAGTGACACTAGAACCTTTATTCAGACATGATGTGAATTGAGGAGAAAAGAAACCTCCAAAAAAGCGTTCCATGAAAACACTGCAATACAGGCTTCAGAAGAGGATAGCTCTAGATGGAGGATATATTGAGAGGAAGGTATGGAATCAAACCTTATGGATTTTTGGCTACATAGGTTCTCTTTTTAGCAGATGTTTGCTGTTCTGATATTTTTCCAGTTCTCGTCTAAAACTTGCATTGTTTGTAAATATGTGCTTACATCATTACTGTCTTTCAAAAATCTATGAAATCTCTGGGCTCTCTTTGATAGATAGGTAGATAGATAGATAGATATCAACAAAGGTTATGAATAATTCATGACATAATATGCTAGGTTTATAAAAACCAGGAAGCAAAGCTTTTTCCAATCCACCATTATAAATAAGGCTTTCAGGTATTATACAAATTTTGACCAAATAATTGACATTAATGCCCAATCATGTTATTTACTGCCCGCTTTCTATGTCTCATTCTTATATAAAAGTTACTCAGAATAAAATAAGTATTTTCCAATTTGTACACTTAGCCTTACTGTCATAACTGATCAGTTTCCAGATATAAATCCCTTGGTCATTTGCTGTTATTGTTAAATGCTTCCAAGCCAGTTCTGGCTGAGAGAACTCAAGGAAAACAGAAGGAAACACTTCCTAGTCCAACGCCTTCCGCATAATGAATCCATTTTTTGCAATCACTGTGCCAATGCATTTTGTCCAGAGCCTTCCTCTTTTTAGTTGACCCTCTAGTTTACCAAGCATTATGACCTTTTCCACAGTCTTGTCTATCATGCCAATATGTTCAAAGACTTGAGACAATGTCTTGTCATCCTTGCTTCTTTAAAGCATTACGTTTGTACTGTTTACATGATAAATGTACTTATTCTTTTGATAATCCATGGTACATTAAACAATCTTCATCTGCTCCCAATACATAGATTCTTCTTTAATCTGCCTATGAGGTGATTGGATATATCATGCATTGGTCAGATGCACTTTTGTCCTCTAAACATCTTTGCTTTACAACACTTTAAAGAGATCTTGAACAGCAGGTTATCTGGATGCAAAGTACCATTTGATTTCTTGCCTGGTACTTCTAGGAACAGTGATTGTGGATCTAAATAAGAGAAAATCCTGGAAATTTTCAATATTTTCTCCATTTATTGTTATGCTACTTATTGATTCAGTCGTGATAATTTTGATTTTCTTCACAAGTTTTAATCCTCCTCATTTTCAGTACACAAGATTATGACATTTGTTAATAAACTTTCCTCTTATCTTAAAGTTACATTCTTCTGTATACAATCCGTTTTTTCTATTTATTTTCTCAGCTTACAGATACAATTAATATGGTAAGTTGTACAACCCTGATGCATAAATATCTTTTTATTTTAACAGTTTTACTGACATGTAAGTCCTAATATCATCCAATTCAATAAAGACATTGAAAAGTGTCATGCAATCATAATTACAATCAACTTTAGAAAATGTTCTTTCTTGTACTCATTATCATCTTCACATTTTCCCCAAAACTTCCCTGCTACAATGTCAAGATGACTAGTCATGTTACTGTTTTTATAGACTTGTCTATCTTGGATTTCATATACAGGAAAACATACAAAGCAAAGAGCAATAACAAACAAAAATTACCCTACAACAGTAACAAAACGTTAAAAATCACTTCAGTTGAAAAGTCACCTGAAATTAATAAAGAGGCCAAATTTTAAATGAATCAAACAGAAGAGTAAATAATAACGTGCTGTCGTGAATACATATTCGTGATGCTAATATCATGATTGGGATGGAGGGGTGGAATCTAGGCTGTTAATCGAAAGATAGCCATTGAGGAGCCAATGAGACCTCTGTGTGGGCATGGCTTTCTTCTGAGAATTCTGGGGTCTCACAGTATTTCCCAATTGGAGAAGAGAGACTTCTCTCTCAGTCTCTGAGAGTCAGTCTCTGAGATGACGAACTACGGACAAGACAAGATGGCAGCATCTGAGAAGCTGGATTAGCTGGAGGAAAAACCACGTGGTCTTACCCTGCTGAAACCAGACCTCTGGAGCTAAAGAATCCATGTGGAGACTCCTGCCAACACTGAGTTGCTTCTTCCACTACTGGATGCTTTTGACAGACGCTGAACCCTTGAAGCGAGAAGCCATGGGGAGACCCCTGTCAGTGCTGGGATTCTGCACCCACTTGTCTGTGACTTCATGAGTCAGAAGGAGACTTTACAGATTAGTATCAGGCATATGAGCTAATATCGGACTTATGACTTTGAGCTGGACTGGTGTGGGATGCTTTCTCAATGTCCCGTTCCTCTTGTATATAAACCTTACCCTTATATCCAAATGTGTGTCTATGAATTTGTTTCTCTAATCAACCCAGACAAACATGCTAACTTTAACCTCATGGTCTCTGCATCAGTCCACTTCCCAAGACACTCTGTTTGAGAGAAGGCTATTCACGTCTCTTGTCAATGGTCAGAAAGGATTCATCAGGTCTTACGACTAAGCGGAACTTAGCAGATGGATTTGGAGTTTTCACTGTTATCCACAGCCTTCTCAAGACTGAACACTACAAATTTAGGATTTACTGTAATTCCTTCCTCCAGAATTAGATTTTATCATTTACAATGTTTGAGCTTCTTGCTTGGAGGCTAGCTGTCATCTCACCACAATAGTTTCTTTCAAAGGAAATCTTTTAAGAACTCAGACACTATATTTTCTGATGGTGAGTCAGCATATGATTTCCTTGCCATACCTTGCTAAAGTACCATATCCTCAGAGATCATTTCAAGAGAGCAATTGGAGAGTAGGATTACTTGAAAAAACTAATCTTTTCTTGGTTTAGTATTAGCATTATATGTGAGCTCAAAATTCATTTGTGTGTCTATGGCTTATATATTTTACTGGTCTACTGTAAAAATATTATTACCATTTTAATAGAGAACATTATAAATTATCTCAATAAAAATAAAGTAATTCTATTGACAATTTCATTAATATTCCTAATGTTATGCAATTTAAAGCTGTTAACAAAAGGACAGTATGCATGTATAGAACAGCTCTTGAGACTAAATGCATGGATTGTTGGCCTGCATATATAAAATTCTAGTGATTTAACTTTACTTTCACAAACAATGAGGGTGGAATATAGAAACCTGATTCATAAAGACAGAACCTAGTATGGCATTAAAAAAGCAAAGAATGGGGGCTGAGCCCTGGTAGCGTAGTGGTTGTGCATAGGACTACGGCCCACTGGGATGGAGGTTCAATTCCAGCAGTAGCTCCACAGTTGCAAAAGCTGGGCCTCCTATTTCCACAACCAGAGGGCAGTGATGCCAAAAACAGACAAACAAAAACATTAAAAATAAAACAATGCATAACATTAGCATATATGATAATTATAAATCATCATTTACTGGGTAGCCTCAACGTAAGATATCTGAACCAAGACCCAAAAATCTCCTAACCCCACACCTGATAACAGTCAGATTCCTCCTCATACCAAGGCATTTCAGTCTTAAGTCCAAGTTTGTTAGACGGAGTGGACTAGAGAAACATTGAGTGACACTCATATATTGTAAAAGAAGTAACTTCATATAAATAAATAATTGTATATCAAGAAAATATCCCAGTCCAATCCAGCCCACGTTGATAAATCCAATACTGGTTCATATAGCCATCATCAGACCCATGTAGTCACAGGCATTGATGCAGAATTGAGGAATATCACAGATTGGTGGGTACAAAACTCAGGAATCTAATTGCAGTTGTAGGTAGCATCAATGGACTCTGGTGGGGACAAGGTTCAGCCAGTAGGAAGCTGAAGTCAGGTGGTTGCAAGGTCAGGTGGATCCAATGGCTTTTACTGCATCACAGGGCCCATTGCAACCAGAGTCAGCAAGCAGGAAAATGAAGGCAGAGAGAGAGATAAAGAGTTTCCTGGGACCCTCCTTATGACAAGGCTATGCCCACCAAGAGGCACATAAGACTGTGACCTGACTGACAGGTTGAAAATCACGCCTACACATTTATAGATCTTCAAGTTGACATGAATTTATCTAACTACCACATCAAGGAAGCATTTCAGTTCCTTACATCTGCTGTGCAAGGTTTCTTATAAACTCCTAAAAAGCAAATAATTTACTTTGAGGACTTAGGTGCAACTGACCCAAGCCATGGCTTTTTTTTTTTGTCGTGGCTTTTTTTGCTGTCTGTTTTTTTTGGCATCATTGCCCTCTGGTGGTGGGAGTAGGAGGCCCAGCCTTTGCTCCGGTGGAGCTGGAATTGAATCTCCATCCCAGTGGGCCACAGTCCCGTGCATAACCACTACACCACCGGGTCTCAGCCTAATATTGTGGCTTTTTAATTGCCTCATATGCATATAAAATTTGAACATCCAATAAGGAATAATAAGTGAATTGGAACTATTGTGTTTGTAAGAAACCTTGAAAGTCCTATGAACTGTGACCCAAAGAACGAACTGATGTGTCTTGGAGGTATAACCAGAAGGTTCCTTAGAGATAGTGATGAGGAGACTTTGTCGCATCCACTTGGGCATGTTATCAGGACAGGACAATCCCTGTAGGGGGACATGGTGCTAGAAAAGTGGAGGCAGTGAAAAAGAAGGATCGTGATAAGATGGATTGATACAGTGGCTGCAGCATTGAGCTCAAACATAAGAACAATTTTGACATAGAAACAGATTGTATCCCCATCTGTTGTACAAAGAGTTGCTGTGAGGAAAAATCCACTCAAGGACATCTAACATCAGCATCAAATCTGCTGCAGAAAAGTTGAAAGTTAGTCCAACTTGATTACAGCAGTTCCCTCAGAAGTGGACTGTTCTTTTGTGTAGTCTGTTCTTAGTCTGGATACTCTGCTGAAGCCTGTTCTTTTGGGTGATGCTGTGGATGATTGAAAGTACCAGAGGCCTCGCTTCCAGTATCCCAGCAGCACAAAAACCCTCTCAGGACAATAGATGGAAAGACAAATGGTATGCCAGCTAATGTAGATACATACAAATGAATTAACGGTATGCCAGCTAATGTAGATACGTACAAATAAAGAAAGAAAACAAATGTGCTGAGAGACTTGTATTAGAGTCATATGTGAATAATCAAGAACCTTTTAAAAAGTACTTGGGATAAGCAAACAAATGTAATTTAGTATTCAATATTAGACTTTACTCCTGCTGCTGTTAGATAAGAGAAATTTTCTTTTCTCATCTTGTAGCTATAGTCTGCGATGTCTAATTTACAGAGGGAGAAAAATCACATGATTATTTGAAAATTTTTATAAACCATGTGCTCAGAAAATAGATCATTTTAAGCAAACAAATTTCAACTTAAGTTCTTACCACGTTAAAGGAATGTAGTTTGATTTAGATACAATATTCCTAAGAAAGGCCTGGGCTATATGTTGTCAGAAAAACTGCCTCAAATACACTAGTCAATACCTTAAAAAACTATGGCTATATGATGTTAGAACCTTCTGATTTGGTTCTGTTTTCTGTTTGCATAATGAAAGGTTCATAAAGCACTGCTTCTGAATCTTTTGTCGGTAGTATAGATTCTTTCTTTCTTTCCTTTTTTTCTGGCGACCCTTCTGAAAGCTTCCCTTGGCAGTGCTAAGGAGTATGTGTTGTCCTCAAAGTTCCATCTTCATCATCTCAGTCCTCCTAGGTATACATGGAAGCATGGGCCTTAAATAAATATGTTACTATTTTCTATTTTCTCTAACAAAAATTCAGGCACCACTTGCAATATCCACCCATAAAACCAGTAATTTGTGGGGTGTATACACATTTTTTCAGTTTCAAATTATCACACATCTTTTTCAAAGGATGCCTGCACTGTAAATGATAATGTATGTATCTTTCCAAGAAACACGAAAGACAAAAGATATTGGTGATCAACCATATAGCTCAATGGTAATGGAAGACCAAACAAGTCAAACATATTTTAAAAATCTGCAATTACCTTTCTGTTAGTTGCAAATACATGCCCTATACTTACAGGTTTTTGTTTTGTTTTGTTTTTAAATAAGTTTCACAATACTTAAGCTGCTGTGAAAATGTATTTTTCTTTAACTCACATATATATGAGTATATATATATACATATATATACATATATTTGAAGTGAAATAGCTTTGAGATATGGCAAAAAGGTAGATTAAGAATAAAACTATTATTCTCCTATTTCCGTGGAAAAATTAATTTTGTTATATTAAGGGCCCAAAGGATAGCTCAGTATAGTAAATGTTTCATTCAATTGAATCTTAAGAATTTGTCACACTTGAATAATCTG
This sequence comes from Nesogale talazaci, assembly GCA_004026705.1. Lineage (NCBI taxonomy): Eukaryota > Metazoa > Chordata > Mammalia > Afrosoricida > Tenrecidae > Nesogale > Nesogale talazaci. The sequence continues at coordinate 158,968 of PVJH01002508.1, read as the reverse complement.
GACCTGGATGAAAATGACTGAACAACATTAAAGGAGAAAAATAAAGGGAAAGTTTGAAAGCTTAAATAAGACAGTAAATCACTTTTAATATTTTCTTGACCTATATTTGTAATTGGAATGAGAAACAACTGAAATATGTCTAGTGAGTGTTGAAATTATATATTATTTGTATTACTAACATCATAAACATTTATTTTATGGGCAAAGAAAGTTATACAAACACAAACTTTATTGATATCAATTATTGAATCACACAGTTGAACATATAAAAAGCATTGGTTGGTATTAAAGAGAAAAATAGAACAAAATCCTACATTACACATCTATAACCAAATGTCCTAAAAGCATGACACTCACCTAAATATATAAACAAATGTAATGCTTTCTTTAGCTTGAAATTTGGTAGCAACAATCTCTTGTTCCTAGGAGTCATTGGTGTTATATTAAGTGCCATCGAGGGGGTTCTGACCCAGAGTAGCTCTGTGTACAACAGGACACACTTCTCTTCTGTGCCCCTGGCATTGTTCTGATGCTGGAGCCCATGGCTGCAGCCAGAGTGTCAACCCATCCTTTTGAGGGCTTTCTTTTTCTTTCTGACTCTCTACTTTACCAAGCATGATGCCCTCCTCCAGAGACCAGGCTCCATTGAAAACCTGTATTAAATAAGTAAGTCTCACCAACCTTACTCCCAAAACTAAGACCAGCGCTCCTCTCTTAGGGCTTCGAAAATAGATCTGACTCACCTAGTGGCAGTCCATGATACTTTCAATATTCTTTGACAGTACCATAATTCAAATGCATTAACTTTTACTTTGGTCTTTTTATTCAATGTTCAAGTTTCACATGCATAAGAGGGAATGGAAAATTCATGGTTTGGGACAGACACATTTTAGTTCCCAAAATGACATCTTTGCTTTTCAAAGCTCTAAACTAAGGATCTACACATAACCTCCTCCCTGGTGTACGGACAACAGGGAAGTGGGAGAAGAGAGATATCAAACAGTGTTTGAAATGACAAAATAATAATAATTTATAAATTATCAAGGGTTCATGAGGTAGAGGGCAGGGAGTGGATAAAGGAGAATCTAATACCAAGGACTTGAGAAAGAAAATGTTTTGAGAATGATGATGGCAACAAATGTACAGGTGTGCTTTACATACAATAGATGCACATATGGATTGTGATAAGAATTGTACCTTCAATAGGATAATTTTTTTAAAAAGTCTTTTATTGTAAATTTACCAAGTACAACACATCTTTTGATCTCTTTGCTGCCAATTTCATGAGCATTGATTATGAATCCAAGCAAGGCAAACCCTTGATGATGTCAATCTTTTCTCTACTTATGATTATATTACATTTTGGTCCAGTTGTGAGGAAATTGGTATTCTATACACTGAATTGTAATGCATACTAAAACACTGTTTTGAAACATTTTATTGCTATTTAATGCAGATATCATAGCATTCCATAGTTAAATCGCATCAAACAGTATTGTACAATTGCTATGATGGTCAGTTTCAAACATTCTTTTCCTTCTTGATTTCCTTGACATCATCTCCCTTTTATCCACCACCGTCACCACCACTGTACATGTCAGAAACCCTTACTCTACCTGATTTCGGTAAAGATTCATCAATCATGCCTTTCATGTACTGAAAAACAGAAAAACATATAACAAAAATTCAAGAGCGTGACCTCCCATGATATAACACATTTGAAATCAGCCCAAATATGAATAAGCAAAATACAGAAAATGTTGAAAACCAGATCAGCACACACACATTTTTTAGAACCTTCATATTCAATAAGCAGACTAGAAACTATTCTGTACTAAAAACATAGGCATTGTCATGATATCTGTTGAGTACGAAGGGAAAAATTCTCTAAAATATACAGACAATATTTTATGTTTTGCAAAATTAGTTCCCTAAGTTTTATTTCTATTCCATGGAAAATTATATTGAATCAAATATCTTTTCTAAGCAATAATATTATCAATGTACCAACAATAATGTGGCAGCATTTAACAAATTACAAACACTTAAAATCATCATAAATATAGCATTACATATTCAAGGTTCTATTAATATTGGGGGAAGACACATTAAATAAACTTAAAGTGAATTATTTTCCAGTGAAAATGACAGAACCTTTAATAGGATAATATCAATATGTGTCCAAGAGAGTTACATATTTGGCAGACAATTTTTAAATCATTTGATAAAAGTGCTTTTTGTACTAGCTTTTTCATAAATATATTCATACAATCACTGAGTTAAAAATAGTTTGTTGTATGATGTCAGTTTTTCTGTAAATTCATCTAATTGAACCTAAAATTGAATGCTAGCTCATTAGACTAGGGCTAAGAACACTAATAGAAATTTTATTCATTTTCTATATAAAATTATATCTAATTTGGTTGTGTCTCGCACCATTTACTTTATAGATAATATTCTATACTTGACAGTATTTATTAATTTATTCAGTGAAATTAATATGTAATCATAAAGTATTGAAATCAGCATTTATGCAAGAATTTAAAAGTTCAAATTTTGATATAGTAAGCTTTAACTTAAGGATAATGCACACTTACTAGCTGAAACAAGACTTCCTACAGAGCTTAAGGAAAACAAAATTTGAGTTTTATGTGGCACCAATATTGAATATTCCTTAGTGTTGAGAACACAGAAAGACCTCTTGACAATTTAATAAGTGACTGAACTTACGAGTGCTGCACAATTTTCAGTATCTTTAGGTGTTAATCCGGGTAGGCTAGAGAAACAAATTTCATAGACACATATATAGATATAGGGAAAAGGTTTATATACAAGAGGAACAGGACATTGAGTCTAGTCCAGTTCAAAGTCATAAGTCCGATATTAACCCATATGCCCAAAATCAAAGTCTTCTTCTGACTCACGAAGTCACAGGTCAGTGAGCGCAGATCCCGGTGCTGGCAGGGGTCTCCACATGGTTCCTTGTTTCCAGGGCTCAGAATCCATCAACAGCAGAAGCAACTCATCACTGGCATAGGTCTCCATGTGGCTGCCCCATCTTCAGAGGTCTGGCTCCAACAGGGCAAAGCTATGTGGCTTCTGCTCCAGCTCCTTCAGCTTCTCGGATGCTGCTATCTTGTCTTGTCCTGAACTCTCTCTGAGACTAACTCCCAACAACTGGGGAAGATAGCTTCTCATCTTCCTGAGGGAAATATGGTGAGATTTCCCCAAAGTCTCAGGAGAATGCCATGCCCACGTGGAGGCCTCATTGGCTGCTCAATGGCTATCTCCAGATTAACAGGCTAGACTCCACCCCTACATTTCAATCATAGAATTAACATAAGCACATGACTGCCACACTATAATAAACTGTGTCCATGGACTGCCATTTCAAGTCTCTGTATCTACCACTGAGATACCCTACTCATATGTCTAATGGCTACTCTAACATTGCTAGCTTAAGTAAATTACTGAAAACAATAGACAATGTCCATCAATATGGATATTTTTAATGCAATGATATGCAATCATTAAATAATGAGACTTACAACACAAGATTATTAGTGTATATTATGAACGGAAAATAGCCACTAGCAGAATAATAGAAAATGAATCTTTACATTTTACTGAAAATAAATTTAGAAATGAAATAATCATAAAACAGTATATCTATTTACACACAGCTAGTACACATCTTAACCTATATTTTAGGAGTACAGAAAAGATCTCCATGTTTATGTTTACCTCCATGTTTTTATTTCAAATTATCAATTTAAATTGATTTGGGCCCTTCGTTTAGTCTTAGTGATGAACAAGCTCAATCATTTAATTGATTAAGATAATAGGATCAGGATACTCATGTTACTCTCTAACTGTGAGGTCTATGTGTGTCAGTTTGTATTTCTGCTGTAAGACTTTTATAAAGTTATATTCATCAAGCATCTAGGAAAAGTATTGCTAAATATTTAAACATTCAAATATGTTTACTGTTCTAAATGTCATAACTATTATTGACTCTAATATTTTAATGAAAATTGCTATTGAACATCATTATTAAAATGTTGGTTTTCACTCCACTCAAGGAATGGAATAACTTACTCATATTTCCTTTTAAAATGGAAAGAAATCTCACCCATCTGGCTACTTTTGATATACCTAACATTTGATCATATAAATCTTATAATTTTATGTTTTAAAATAATGTAACAATGATTTCATAGGTTCTAATTAAGTACTTGTGGATTAAAATATATTATTTATTTAATATTATTCAATTTTATTTCAATTTTGTTCATCTCTGTTTCTATTACTATTTTATTAATTCCATTTCTTGGAGATCCTAGAATTTTTGACGTTTGGGAGCTTATTTTCCTAACTAGATAAACAAGAGAGTTACTCAGGGAAACAAGAAAAGCAAAAATAGAGCAATTCCTTACGAAGTATTTTTCTCTCTCCCATGGCACACAGCTTTAAAGTGGCCCAATGAGTTCATAATAATTTGAAAGTTGTTGAATAAAAAAGTGCTAGTTTAAACCTCTACAAAATTCACAATTCAAGGATATAGACACACACACAAATCAAAGCAATCTTTGCTTCTCTGTGGGGGACTATTCAGACATACTTTTTATTTCTACTATCTTTATTTTTCTTGAAATAGCTTAGGCACTTGCAATACAGTTTGTCACAATGTGGATTTTGTAGATCATATTAGCAGATTAAATGTTTCAAAAATTATATTTACTGTAAATTGATGTTTTCACACAGATTTCCTCAGTTCAACTTGAGTTTCCTCAGCAATTGACTTTTCAAATATCAGTATTTTAGTGTGCAATAAAGTTGAACATCAGTTTTGCTTTCATATTAGCTATGATAAACTACTCAAATTCAATACATGGCTAATATCTTCTATATTGGATAGTGTGATTACCTAATAATGTCATCATCACAAAAGCATTTTGCTGGACAACACTGTCATAGGAGGGAATTTTTAGGTAGTTTTAAAGAAATATAATCCATATACCATTAAGTTTAATAAAACAAAAAAAATTCAAGCCTTGAGTTGAAATCTTCAAAACTTTTATTGACAAGATATTAAATGATACAGGAAGAATAAAAAATATTAAAAGAATAAATTATTACTGTGCCAAAAACTACTAGTCAATATTCCATCAGTTCAGGAATTAGAATATGATGATGAATCAATGGTGCTAAAGAAATAAGTTCAAGAGTATTACCAAAAATAAAACTCCAGAAACTAATGGAGCACCCTTTGAGATGTTTCAACAAGCTAATGCCTGTGGGGGTGGAACTTTTAGGACCTTTCTTTAACAATGAGGCACAACTCAAGGTAAGGGGAAGCAACTTCAAAAACTTGCAAATAGGGCTGAGCCCCGGTGGCGTAAGTGGTTGAGTGCGGAACTGCAGCCCGCAGGCTTGGCGGTTCAAATCCAGCAGTGGCTGGGTAGTGCCCATGACCACCAGAGGCAGTGATGCCCACAAAGAAAAAAAAACAACTTGCAAATAATCAGAACTTGTATGAGTGAGATATGAGTCAAGAAAAATTGGAAGTCATCAAAAAGGAAATGGAACACATAAAGATTGATATCTGAGATATTAGGGTGGAGCATTGGTCTAGTATTGACCATTTTAAATAAGAAAATCATATGATTTACTCTTTCAGGAATAACATAATCAGAAGGTTTGGCAAGGCGCTCATTGTCAATATGGACATTGTAAAGTTCATCACAAACTACAATACTGTCTGTGAGAGAATTGAACTTATTCATCTTCAAGGAAATACTATTGATATAATTATTCTTCAAACAACAACCCCAAACACTAATGACAAAGAAATTGAAGATTTTGTCGAGTTCAATCAGAAATTGATAAAGCATTCAATCATGATTCATTGATAATTATTTTTCAATTGAAGTGCAATTTGGAAACAGAAAGGAAGGATAGAAGTTGGAAAATATAGTCTTGGTGACAGAAATGAAGCTGGAGATTGCATGATAGAGTTTTGCTAGACCCTTGATTTGTGCATACCATTTTCAGCAACACTTGGGTTTCTCCAAATGGAAAAAAACAAAATCAGAAATCAAATTGACTACATGTGTGGGAAAGGAAGACAGTGTAACAACAACTAAAACCAGGCATGGGTGTAACTGTGAAACATATCATCAGTTGTTCATATTTAAGTTTAAGTGGAAGTTGAAGTTAATTAAAATAAGTCCACAAGCTACAAAATATGGCCTTTACTCTATCCCAACTGAATTTGGGGAACATCTCAAGAACAGATTTGAAACATTTTCCACTGTGACAAAAGACCTAATGAACTGTAGAAGAATGTCAAGAATATCATGCATGATGTGCTTCCTTCATGTGGTCTTTGTTGCTTCCCAGCTAGAGGGCAATTTGTATAAATGCAAGCCATTAAGACCTAAGATGCTATATCATTTAATAGCCAGGCACCATCATTTTTCTTCACATTTGCTTATGCACCCATTTTGTCTTCAGTGTTTGTATTATACAATGTTGCATTATTTGAGCAAACTGTTCTTGAACATTTATTATGATGTTACCTATTGGTTCAGTTTTAAGGATATATATATATATACACACACACATATATACATACACATACATACATACATAAACAAACACACACATGCTTTTTCTTTCCTTTCTTCTTTTTTTTCTCTTGCTTCACTAATATGTTTACCCATCATTCACTTCTCAGATACAATCTATTGATTAGACTGGACCCAAAAAATCCACACCCACTTACCTCTCTATCTATTTTAGAACACTTATTTTTTCCTGTAACCTTCATAGAAGGCTCCTCAGTCACATGACACCCACACACACAGAGGAACCATCCAACTGTATGATCATGAGAAGTCAACAGGAAGACGTATCAAAAGTTGTAAAACAAGCAACCAAATCAATGTGAATGGCTGTGGATATAGTGGAGAACCAAAACTCACCTCTAAGATAATTGGACAGTCCCTCTCAGAAGTGCCATGCAGAAGGGATGAAAATCCAGGGTGCAGTATAGTACTGGTGCATTGCATAAGTATTTGCTAGTTCTTTAATATTTCCTCCTCTTATTATTTTTATTTGTTTTACCTCATTAATCATGTTAGACTTATGTATGTTCATTTGTATATTTAAGATCACTCAGTACATGAAAGTCAAGACAGATAATCTTTCAGAAACAGTAGTAAGAGTAATGGTTCCCTGGGGGTATGGGAAGAGAGTTGGGTGGGGGTTGGAGGGAATGGGGAGCCGATGTTATCAATGACTGCATAATTCTACTAGATGGGAGATGGGATCAAACAACAGGATTTTATGTGAATGGATATATTGAATCATGTACTATATGGCATATGTGTGTGTATATATATACATATATGTGTGTGTGTGTGTGTGTGTGTCCCTGGAGGGGAGACAGGGTGTGAGGGGATAAAGGGGAGATGATGTCAAGGAGTTCAAGAAGAAAAAAATATGTGTGGAAACTGATCGTGGTAGCAATTGTACAATACTGCATGATGTGAATGAAATATGAATTATTATAATATCTGTAAGACTTCCAGAAAAATTATTTTTAAGTTAAAAAAGAAGAATATGATGCATGAAGAAGGCAAAAGGTCATTGAACAGAAAGGAAAGAAATTATCAAAGTGGATGTTAGAAGAGACTATAAAATTTGATTTATTTAACCATTCATTTCTCCATTTATTATGATGTTACCTATTGGTCCAGTTTTGAGGATTTTGATCCTCATTAGTAAATACTTCTTTCAAGTTCTCCTTGGTTTAAGAAAGCAAGGTTTCATTATCAAATTGCAGGTTGCAAATAAGCCCACCTCCAATCCCGATGACACATTCTTCTTCATATAAGCCTGCTTCTCTGCACACAGATTGAATAAGTATGGGGGTAGGATACAAGCTGTCACATACATTCCCTGATTTTAAACCATGCAGAATTCTCCTGTTCAGTTTGCAAAACTCCCTCTAGATTCATGTACAAATTCCTTGTGAGCACAAAGAAATGTTCTGGAATTCCCATTCTTCTCAAATTTAGCCTTTTTGTTTCGTGGTCCACACAGTCAAATGCTTTCATATAGTCAATAAGACACACAGAAGCATCTTCCTGGTATGATTTCCTCTGAGCTAGGATCCATCAGCCAATGGTATACCTCATTACAAGTCCTCTTCTGAATCTCAGGCAGCTTCTTGTCAATGCACTGCTGTATCTTGATCTTCATCAAAGATGAAAACCAATTAGGAAAAACATGCTCAGCATATCTTAAGTGGACACATTGAAGAAATATATTCAATTCTCAAGATGCAATCATGAATGATTCTATGGAAAAGCTATTGAATGGTGCAGGAAGGATCTAGTCAACATTATGTCATTGTAGGTGATAGCATATGAACAAGAACTAACTTTGCTGCAGGAGTACAAGCTGCTTTTAGAACAATAACAAAAAGCAGAGTTCCAGGAATTGATAGACTACTAATTGAAATGCTTCAAGAAGCTGATGAAGCACTCAAAGTACCTGCTTATATATCCATGACATTTAGAAAACAGCTACTAGGTTACCTGGCTATAAAAGATCCATATTTGTACTGAATACAAAGAAAGGTGACAAACCACAATGCTCACAATATATAATGATATCATTGATATCACATACAAGTGAAATTTGCTGAAGACCATACATCAAAATTGTATCATACTTTGCCACAGAGCTTCCAGAAGCTCAGGCCAAATTAGGAACAGGACATGGAACAAGATATATCACTGCTCATGTCTGCTAATACTTGACTAAAAGCAGATAATACCAGAAAGATGTTTACTTGTGTTTTATTCACTATGCCAAGGTATTTGCCTGTGCTGATGATAACAAATTAAGGATGATTGTGATAATAATAAGCATTCCAGAACATTTCCTTGTGCTTATGTAGAACAAGTATATGTATTAAGAGATGGTTGTGCAAACATAAAAGGAAAATTGCATTATATAAAATCAGGAAAGATGGTTTACAAACTTGTATCACCTTACCATACATTTTCAATCTTATGCTGAAGAAATATTGAGAGTAGGCAGATTATATGAAGAAGAATGTGGCAACAGAAGAGGAAGAAGGCTGAATGATAACCTGCAATAAACAGGTGACACACTCTTGCCTACCAGAAGTAATGCGAACTTATAGAACTGGCTGATGAACATCAAAGATTTCCACCTTCAGTATGGGTTACAACTAAAGACAAAGAATACCAAAATTCTCACAACTGCACCAGTAGGTAATTTAATAAACAATGGAGAAATGTTTTGTTGAAGTTGTTGAGGATTTTGTCTTGCTCGAATCCACTGTCAATAGTCAGATAGAACTATGAGATGTATTATGTATATCTGCTAAATAAAACCAGGGTATTGAAAATACAGCCGTGACTTTCAGGACTAAGGTGCATTTTACACAAGTCATGACATTTTAATTTGTCTTAGATGCATATGAAAATTCGTCAATGGATAAAGAATACCAAATAAAAACCATTTGAATTGCAATGCTGAAGAAGAATATTGAAAGTACCATAGACTGGTAAAAGAACCAACTAATTTTTCTTCAAGAAATACATCCAGAATGCTGCTTCGAGGTGAAGATGTTAAGAATCCGTCTTATAGATATTGGACGTTTTGTCAGGAAAGAACATCCCAGAAGCAGAATACTCACTATGTTTAGTAGAGGTGAAGAATGGAGAAAAAAAGAAGCTCCTCAAGGAGATGGAGTGACACTGTGGCTACCACAATAATGTCATGCATAGGAGTTATTACATGGATAGTTCAGGAGGGGGCAGTGTTGGTAATATTGTGTATTAAAGTCATTGTAGGTCATAACTGACTCAAAGGCACCTAATGAAAGCAACAACATCTGAGAATACTGAAGTCATAGAGAGTTAGCTAGGAGAACTGTGGATTATCTATAACATTAATATTTCACAGATATAAAATATTTGAAAATTATATACATAAAATGTGTTATGGATAAATAGTTCATGTAACATATATTTAATAAAACAATAAAATTTTATAGTGAGTCTAATTTGGTCTCAAATTCATAATTATATACATGGAAGTAATATTTTATAAGTTAGTGATATGTATAACAAAAATATCTGCAATGTTTTACATTTAAAAAACAACAAAAGTAAAAAAGGAAAAGAGTAGAATCTTTTGGCAGAATATAATGATTAATCTAAATGGTGCTGAGAGTTGATACGATAGGAAGTAATTGTTAACTTGATATGTTTTTTCTCTATGAGTGAGATATAATGAGTTTCCCCATCATTTAGACAATAAAGACAATGATAACCTTTTTAAATATCTGAGCATATTGCCTGATATAATTAATCTAACACATTTAGCATGAGGTGATTGAAACTTTCAATGTTTTATAAATCATTAGTATCAATATGAATAAAAATGAGAACTTGAGTATGTGTATATGTTTAAGTACATTCACTATGAAATAGCCTTTGATTTAAATTGAAAACAATCAAATGAAACATGTGTATTGAGATATAAAAATATACTCCAGATAAAATATGTTTTTAAGGCTTTTTAAAACATAAACAAAAATATATTTTGTTACTTTACTTTAATTTATTTATATGGTCAAGTTGGGGGAAAGAATAAAAAATTTAAAGTGTGATTATTCCAGTTACCCCTTTAGTATACCTCACAATCAAACACATTGGAAACTGTTTCCCTTTGAACAATATTCAGCTGTGAGGAATCTTGTGAATTTAATATACTCTATATCTCAGGTGAAGTCAGTGTCAGTATGATGCCTAGAATCCTTGCTACCTTTTCTGTAATTAAGATTTGAATTCTATAATGAAGCCAATTATTTTCTTTTACTTATATGTCAAAAGAATGGGTACAACTATATTATACTAGGGGGAAACCAGGAATAGTTTTGCCTGCTCAAAATATGCAATTTTTACATATTTTTATACTTAATTTAGATATTAAGTAACAAATTTTTACATAAATATTTTAATGGTTGGTAAATTTAAGTTGAAAGGTAACTTGAAAATCATTTTTATTTAGTGATTGTCTTTTAGGTACTGAATTAATCTATGTAAAATTCAACATTTCTCAACCACTAGTGTTGAAGTGGGAAATCAATAATACTAAAGTGGTAACTGTTAAAGTGAATGTGTGGGGAAGAAGAGTGGGGTTTAGTAATTGTTTAATGGCACAGCACTGAGGTATAAGACTAAATTCATTAAGATAGATGGAGAGAAAATATTTTGATCGACACTATAACATTCATCCAATCTCAACCTATGAGGCATTTAATCTCTTATATCACCAATTTGGGTTCCTGAAAGAATGCACTAAATTGTGCTCAGAGTGCTTCAATAAAGTATGTAATGTGTAATTTGACATCAAATGCATATGTCATTATCATCAAATGTTATTACTGCCATGTTATTTGAAATATATGTTTGAGAGTAGTAGTTCATAACCTTTCAAACTACAGTTTAAATCTCATGAATGCAAAGGGAAAACAGTCTACTTTAATATTCATATTTTGAAAATGATTAATTATTATTGTAATAAGAAACAAGTCTGTGTGGGGGCATTCTTGGCAGGACCTGTGGATATGGGGGTGAAGGAGTAGAAAGCACAAGATGCTGCTGTGTCTCCTGGAACAGTCTTGAAGCTGCTGGGTAGTAATCTGCACCCTTAGGTAGCTGGAATCCACACTTCCATGGCTCCTGGAATATTTCAGTCTTGAGTCAGATGGAAGCCACTTAGTTAGTAATCCTTACCCTTAGGTAGCTGGAATCCAAGCTCCCTGACTCTTCAAAATCTTCAGTTTTGAGGCAATAAGTCCTCAGGCCAGCTAACCTGACAGCCTTCCGCTTTGATCTCTGAAACACAGCCTATCTGAATGCTTCTAGCTTTCCCGTAATATGGCTAAGATCCTGTAATGCAATTCAGTGGTTGGTCCTATAATGTTATTGGGCTAATTAGTCCTGTAAGACAATAGGACTAGCTAGCTCAGCCAGCTACACCTCATTTACATAGGTCTCAGTATGGGTCTATTGTTTTTCATATTGCAAACCTGTACCACAAGGATGTCAAAGAAGAAAGGGAGCGAAATTATCTGATTGGTCAATGAAGCACATATAAACCTGGTAAAAGTTGTAATGAAGTTAGATCTGTGCCATGGAGCCTGTCTCCAGAGTCCGTGCGCATGATTGGTTGACTCCATCGCCCTCACTTCCGGGTGTGCCAGACCTGTTCTCACAAACGCTCTACATTGATCTGTCCCAATCAGTGCTAGAAATTCACCCTGCTTTTGTCTACACTGGTGAATCAGAATCTGCCACTTGTTTGTAACTATTTACTAGAACCTGGACAAATGAAGGCAGGATGGATGGAAGTAACCAATTTAAGGACCTGTGGACAAATTTAGGGACAAAAAGAGCATGGATTAAATAAAATGAAGCTCATTAGGAATCTTGCATCCATTTCATTTCTTAGATGTTCCCAAAGTAAATGCATCATATTCTTTCTAATGGAGTTCCTCTCTCTCCTTGTGATATCACACAGTCAGGGCTACCATTCCCTAGGTTATATCCAAGGGAAAAGGAGACTCCAACTTCAAGCATAATTTATATGGGACATTTCCAAAAGTTTAAACATGACAACAGTCAAATGCCATTGAATAGTCAATAAAACAAAAATTAATGACTTCCAGCTATTCTCTGATGTCCATCTGATGTTAGCAGTGATATCTCTAGTGTCAAATCCTCCTCTGAATGTATTTAGAAATGAACTTGATGGCAGTGAGCAGTTTTCAATTCCTACGTGTTCTACCAGTACTGCTATTGAATTATTTTCAGTAATGTTATATGTGCATCTGATATTAATGGTATTGTTTGAAATTCTGCATTTGGTCAGTCATCTTTCTCTGGTGTGAACATAAAGAGAGGTCTCCAGTGGATTTGCAAGTATTGAAATACTGCAGTTGGTATGCCATCAATTCCGAGAACCATACTTTTTTGTTAATGCCCTAAATGTAGCTTAGAATTATTGCTTAAATTGGCATAAATCATATACTAACTTTTGAAGCGGTTGAATGCTTCCAAAATTTTTTTACTAAAGTGACTTTGTACATATTTTTCATAATTTTATTTTTGTTTTTAAAAATATTTTGGCATATAATTCACATATTTTTCTTCAAGACATCAATCATATTTAAAAGAGTTGCACAAACATCAAAATCAATTAAAAATATTTTCTTCCTTTTTGTGCTCATTGAATTATGGTACTGGTAATGATTATTGAAGGAAACCTGAATTGCAGAAGAAGAAAATGTTTCTTGGAAGTAGAAGAGCCAGAATGTTCCTTAAGAGGAAAGAGTTGTTAGTGCAGCTCGAGTACTTTGCATATGTTAGTAGGAGAGATTAGTTCTTGGAAAAGTGAAAGAGAGTGAGACTGTCAATTGAGGTGGGTTTGGTTCTGCATTGGCTACTTTACTAGCCATGCTGTCCTTTTGTATTGATCAGTCATTCCTCACAATGTGACACAGTGACCGAACCAACCAAGTCTTGTCCTCCTGGTTTCTTAAGGACTTTACATTTGTGTTTCATCTAAAAGTAATCTGTTTGTACTTCTAGCTCTCTAAGGGGTATTTCATATTCTTTGTCAACTCAATTGTCATTAAGTAATTCTTTATTTTATGAAAAAATCATGACTTCCTAAACCTATCAACTACTGGTTAAAATGAAGAGTCAAAAGTCTTATTATATAGAATAAGTAGTTCTATATAATAACTTAATCATTCTTGTCTATACTGTTTGGAAAAACTTCTTAGAGTATTGTGCCCTGAAATAGCAATTGCTCTTTAAGTGTGATTGGTAACAATGCTCGACTTGAGGTATTGAGGCAATGTTTTTTTTTTTAATCTATTGCAATTTTTCCCTGCTCTTCCCGGGTGTATTCTTTGTTCAGCTGAGTCCTCTGCTATATTTTTCTCTTTTACTCATTTGGCATGTTGAAGAGTATGCATTTGTCCTGATGCCATATTATAAATGTCATTTGGCATTTACAATCACAAAAATATGAGGTATTTAAATATGAGGTAACTAAATATGAGATAACTAAAAATTCCAATCATGTTCTATTTATTCTATAATATGTTTTTGCACATTTAACATGACAGTAATATGACATCTACCTTTCTCTTCATCTATATTGCTCTTACTTTCCTAATTGTGTTCTTAAGGTCTTGTGGAGGTTAGATACTATGCCAACTTGGTGGCATCCATATGGACATAAGGGTGGAAGCCAATGTGTTAATCAGGTTGAAAGGTGGCCATCTGATCACATACTTCCTTGTGGGTGTTGCCTTTTTGCAGACAGAGTGAGAAGGTCTCTCATCGGCCCTTCACTTTTCACCTTCTTGGAGCTCTGTCAGCCTCTAGAGTGCTGTGGATCTGGAGAAATTTAGACGCCCTGCTTTGGTCCCACTGACCATGGGCCCTGGATCCTGAACCCATTGATCTGTGCTCTTCCTACTTCTCAACTTCTGTTTTACTTTGCTGTCACTGGTCTGCAGCTACATGAGTCTGAAGAGGGCTCTGACTAATAGAGGACCCATGGACTTGAATTGGACTGAACTAAGAGATCTTCTTGACATTAAATTGACATTAAATTACTTTTTGACATAAAGTTATTTCTTACACATGCATTGAATAGCTTTTGTTTCTCTAGGTATCACAGTCTAACATATATCTTGATCGTGTTTGCAGTTTACTCACAGACAGAAGCAGAATGTTATCTTTCTTGTGGAATCTCTCCATATTGCCAGGATATCCCATCTGTTTCTTTTTTTATATACCAACAGATAGTTTATTCTTTCTTTATTTTTTGGGGGGGAGGGCATCACTGCCTCTGGTGGTTGTGGGCACTCCACAGTGCTGCTCCTGAGAGCCGCTGCTGGATTTGAACAGCCAAACCCGCAGGCTGCAGTCCTGTACTCAACCACTTACGCCACTGGGACTCAACCCAGTTTATTATTTCTTACAGTTAATACTTAAATAGTAACATAACAGACTTATACAAAAATAGAATGCTTTAAATTTTAAAACATTATGAAAATATTTTAATTATAAAAATATGAAAAGTATTAAATAACATCTGACAAAATGCAAGAAAACTATTACTTAAGATGTTTCCGTATTGCTTCTTAGTTGGCTTCCTCACTTGCAGTATTTTCCTTTTTTATTAATAAATCATTTTATTGGGGGGTCATACAACTCCCATCACGATCAACGCATAGGTCAACTGTATGCATACCACTTTGGCACACCTGTTGCCATCATCACCCCCAAAACAACCTCCCTCCACTTAGGCACCAAGTATCATCTCCCCATAATTCCTTCCCTCACCACTTTCCCTCCTCCAGGAGTCCTTAATAATTTAAACATTATTATTACTTTTTCATACCGTACTCTGTCCGATGCTTCCCTTCACCCACGTCCCTGCTGCCTGTACTCCAGAGAGGTCATATGTAGATCCCTGAAATTGGTTTTCACCCTTTCACTCCACCCTTCCTCCACCTTCCCACCCTTGATCCTGAAGAGATCATCTTTTGTCTAGCCACAGAATAGATTGAGTATATTCCAGCAATTAATTTTCCAGCATCATGTAAAATGTCGGATCATGTGTTGTATTTTAAATGATGAATTTGCATTCTAACTCTCTAAATATAAAGCTATGAAAGACAAGCATTATGTCCCCTTTATATTTTTTCTTGTTCGCTGTCCAGCATGTATTCTCAGTAATAGTAGTTGTAGCAGGGATTTTTTTCTTCTTTCCAAACTTTTTTAAAAAAAGGAATGGATTGTCAGATTTTTTTCTATTGAAAATCACCTCTATTTAATTCCTAGCAAATGAACGTTCTTTCTATATGAGTGTTCATAATATTTTTGATCAACCAAATGATCTCAAGACCTAGGATACAATAATTAATGTAATGTTGGGTCATGGATAAATAATTGCATGTTCCATCTCAAAACAATTTGTAAAGAGAGTGCTAGTTATGAATTCTGCTGTTTTACAAACTTTTATTTTATTTAATTAAAAATATTTTTGCTTTGCTTTGTGTATTTGGTGCTGTTAAACCAAAAGAGTGTTACTAACTGTGAAATTGTTCATCAAAGCATGTTCTCCACATTCTGCACTAATGCCTAACATAAGTGGAAAAGGACCACATCATGAAACAACATGCACTGCTCTTTCACCACGCATAACTGGCCCTGAAAGGTGGTCTTTTTCCCTACATGGTGGGAAATGTTCCACTACAAATAAAGCAATCTCTCATTGTTTAGCAAAATCATTACATAATTACCTTTGTTACAAAAATAGAGAGGAGTCATTCATATCTTAATTAAAAATTTGACACAATGAAAAGTGCTACATGTGGAATTATATATTAATTTTAAAATACATAATTAAATACAACAGAATTATTGCCTTGCATTTTCATTATACCGCAGTAAAAATTACTATAGGGCATTTTGGAGGAAGCTTATATGTGGCTAACTATTACCAAGTTACCTAGAGGTAAAACATTATGATCTGTTGTAGCTTGTAAAACTGCAAAGAAGCTGCAATTTCCCTTTTCCCCTTCTGCAACAATGAGCTTCTTCTCTCAGGCAAATTTGCTTTATTAAAAAAAATGTTGTCAAGGTAATTCTGACTCATAATTCCCTGTGTGTCTGAGTGTAATTATACTCCACAGTGTTGTAAATGTCTCATTTTGCCTAAGTTGATCTTCATGCTTCCCTTCTAAGGTGGCTTTACATGAACTCCAACAGTCAACCACATAGAGGCAGTCCAGCAAGGTTTTGTGTCCACAGGGACTTCATCATTTTTATTTGAATGTTTAAAATATTCCAGTGACAACATACTTATACTTTTATGAATTTATTTATAGTTTTCTTTTTTTTATCTAAGAATTTTAAATTCTCCAATGCACTTTTAAAAGCTTTTGGTTACTGAATTACAGTGAGATCGAATCTATCTAATTCATGTTTGAATTCTCAAATTAATTTGAATCATTTTCTCTTAAAGAAAATATATAAAAATAAAGAAAACTTATTAGCATAAAAGAATATTCCTGCCCACCGGTTTACAAAAACTGTAATAAATATATAGAGAGATATAAAGAAAAGGGTTATTATGTACCTTGTTGGAAATGGAAAGTCTGGAAGAGAGTTTAAGCAGGCAAACTCTCAACATTCATGCCTTAAGAAATCTTGAAGGCCAATGCTTCCATGGAGGAAATTGTCTTGTGGTTTGGAGATCTGTCCTACTCACACCCTCTTAAGTAAAAGTTATTCCCCATAATTCCCCATAATAATGCCAAATCTAAGGTGACATTTGCAGAAACAAGACTATACACCTGGAAGTCAACTGCTTGAAGGTTATCAACCTATGAGTTGTCAGTCATCTCAGGCAATCAGACCTTATTGTCTGTCCTGTCCCAAGTAGGACTCACTCTTTTCTGATAAGAATAATGAATTTTTCCCCTGAAGGAGGCCTCAAAAACTCCTATGGTCAAGCCAACTCAGGGACAAGCAAGTATAGGCTGCCATCTTGACTGTATGTTTTCCAGTCACGTGAGTGTCCCTAAGGCAACCCTTTCCTGTTGTTTATATATATATATGCCTAACTTGTTCCCTTCCTGTTATATATGTGCCTGTACTACAACCCCTTGCTGTTACATAGATACTAACCAGTTCACCCACTAATGGTAAGTTCCATAGAAATGCTTCTTTCAGAGTCTATCAGCCTCTCAAAGTTTCAATGATCACAAACAAGGGTTCGTATCAGGGCAGGGCCAGCACAGCATAGCAAGAATGGGTCACTTAGAAGGGAATTCAAAGTCCCTGAAGGGTGCTCCCTGCTGGAGTTGGGGGAGATTTCTGGAAGGGTGACCGGAGAGGTCCTAGGTCCCCCAGAGCAGGCTGACTTTTCATGCTTGTGAAGCAGGAATATGTGGGAGAAGGTGCAATAGCAGGTCTTGCACTGGTACCTCTCTTTTTTTTAAAATCATATTATCATAGGCTCTTACAGCTCTTATAGTTTATACATACATCCCCTGGAGGTAGGGGGTATTATATGTCATCAGTCTATAACCCAGCATTCTGGAATAGTCACCTTCCTGGTATGATAGCTGAAGACAAAATGGGTGCATAAGCAAATATATTGAAGAAAACTGATGTGCCTGACTATCAAAAGATATAGTGTATGTAGTCTTAAAGGCTAGAATACAAACAAGAAGCTTTCTCCTGAGAGGCAAAAAAAGCTCCCAAGCAGCCTGTGTGATCATGAGGTCTGGATTGGATTAGGTAGCAAGCATCAAACAAAAATTCATATGGATGTGAATGTAGGGAAGAGTGGAGTGGAGACCTCAAACCCATCTGTAGGCAATTGGACATCCCCTTTCAGTAGGGTCTCAAGGAAGAGATGAGCTAGTACAGTACAGTATGGATGAAACCTATGATTTTCTTCTAGTTCTTTAATGCTTCCTCTCCACTATCATGATCCCAATTCTACCTTACAAATCTGGCTAGACCAGAGCATGTACACTGCTACAGATAAGAGCGGGAAACACAGCAAATCCAGGAGAGATAAACCCCTCAGGACCAAAAATGAGAGTAGTGATACCAGGAGGAGGAGAAGGTGGAGGGGGGTAAAGGGAGCACTGAGCACTGGTACTTCTTGACACCCAAGTAGGTCTGCAGGTGTGGGCAGGTTGGAGTGGACTATGAGGTCATGGCTATAGTGGGGGCAGGAGAAAGGCTTCTCACTGGTGTGGGTTCACAAGTGGCCCTTTAGCAGCCAGGGCCCAGAGAAGGCTTTTCTGCAGAGGTAGCAAATGCAGGCCAATGTGTGGCTTTGGAGGTGCATTTCGAGGGTGCGCAGGCTGACGTACTTGCAGTGCTTGCAGTTGAAGGCCTTACAGGAGTGCAGATACTTGATTCTTCACATGTGTTTACCAATCAAATAGCACTATGTATTACATTCATTGTGCAATATTGGGATAAAGATAAGGTTTTCTGCTGCGGAATAAAGTTGCACTCTCAACAACCCACAGGGGCAGTTCTCCTATAGAGTTATTGTGAGTCAGATCACTGAGTGGAAATGAATTTGATTTCTGAGTATTTGCTTTGAGAGAATCAGTCATTATAATTTGCATTTACATTTTCACTATAATTTTGTTTATGCAAAGAGTCAAGCTTATTAATCATAAATGTATTTTAGAAATTATTTTCCAGATTAGTTGCAAAAGCTGTTACAGATGAACTATAGCTCTTTAGGAAATTATTATTTAATAAATATAAGACAATAGATTTTCTCCAAAACTTCTTTTGATTACTACAGACTTTTTACTTTCTTCTTCAGTTCCAAGTTTTAGCCTGGTCTGGGGACTGGATGAGCCATAAAACTAAAGGTAAGAATGGAGAGGAATGAAGCTATCTTTTTCAGTTTTATATAAAGTTCCAAGAAAAGTAACTGGTAAGAAGGGCTAGAGTTTGTTTATATGATTGTTCAAGTACATATAGTCTATTTGTGATCGGCATTTGGGTTAAAAACATGGATCAACTTGAATACAACAAAATTACAAGTAAGCGTGCGCATCTTGATGCAGTTCTGGTTAGCCAGAATATTAATCTGCCCCACCTCCTTTATATTAAATTGTTCTCAACTGAATTTGATAAAAGTTGCAATTTAAGAATAATGGTCCACTCGTAACATGTGATGATATTTCAAATATGCTCATTACATAAAACCAAGGGAGACATTTCAAAACAATTATGCATGTTTCATATATAGGTCACATTTTGAAAGTACATTGAAGGAATATTAGAAGAATGAGTGGGAAGAGTACAAGCTCAGAAATATGTCCTACTAATTATTCTTCTTTTTTCATTTGCTTAAAAGAGAAACTCCAAAAAGTATAAATTTTTGGCATTATATTTAATAAATATATATCTTATGTAATATTAATAAAAAAGAAGGAAAGATACCACATTAGTTTCCAGTTTCTAAATTCTGTCATTTAAATTTTATGCATATTAAATTGACACTTCTTTAAGGTTAAATATTTATCAACTTAATTTTTTTCTTTGATTTTTGTACAATTAGTGAATGACCAGTAAGCATACACAGGTGTTCACATCACTCCTTTTACAATGTGTAACACAATATCATACATTTGGCTAATTTCTCCTGAATTTGATAATTCATTATTTATAACTTGATAAAATTTTGATTTTTTACCAAACCCCTTACTAAAACTAATGTCAGGTTACAAAATGAGTATACTACCAAATTATTTGGCTCTGAACTTTTGTAATCATAAGTTTGCTTTACTCCCCAAAATATAGCTTGTTACTGTCTACTTTTTTTTAAGCTCTAAAAAACATTCCCTAAAAAATAGAGCTTTCTGTTTACTGAAAATAAATCTTATTCACTCTGAATATTTAATCCAGTTACAAACAAACATCTGTGTCTCTGCACTCTACAAAAGTGTTTTGACATCTATTAAAGTTTCTATTCTAGAACATCTTACCCACAAACCATGTAAGAGGAAATCAGATAGCACAATAAAGGCACCAGTAACTACTGCATTATGTAATAGCTCATGAGAAAAATAAAATCATAAAGAAATGAACTTATTTTACCTACTGATATAAACACAATAGCAATTCACTTTGCCCTCAAGTATTAATAATAAAGATATCAAGTATTAATAATAAAGATATATCATTTTTCAATACCTTGGGTAGTTAGATATATTGATGAATAGGTAGGTAAATAGACTATTTTAATCAGATAAGATTATTTATTCTGAAAAAATAAAGAAGATTACTTACTCTGTTTGTTCTCTGTAACCTCTGAGCAAGAAACTATTGCATTTCCATCTCCAAGTTTTGGGTGGCCAACAGAAATCTTTACTACTTTGTTACTTATACCCTATCCATATGGAATGCCTCTGCCTCATATATTATTCTATTTTTCTATCTCTTTTGATTTATAAGGAAATTTTAATATTAAAAATTTTTATTTTCAAACTTTTGTTGGCACACAGTCCACATATAACACAATTCTATATTTCAATCATACCAAGAAAAATTATCTAACCACTTGTACATGGAAAATCAATACTAGAAATATACCACAATGTAATGTTCCATTTGGTTCATTAAAAGTGAACAAGTAACAGTCCTCTCTCTTACAGTAATATTTCCTTTTAAGTTTAATCTGCAGGGATGTTTCAACTTAGAAGGAGGCTAATCAAGTGAGTAAGATAAGTGTCCAAACATGAAACATCACTCCAAATTTAATAAGCAAGGGTGTATGAACCTTCAGGGATGGTGATGTAATGGTCCCTAGAGAAACGTAGGTATAAATAATTTTTTAAATATAATGGTTGAATCTGCCACTTTATAGTATCAGTTGCATCTTGTGACATTTATAAAAACTTACTAATCTTGTAAAGGCTTTGTAAAAGTCTGTTTCCTTGTGTGTTAACTTCTGGCATCAGTACTGTACTCTGAAACTGCTCAGAAGAGAAACCTGGCTGTTTTTCTTCCACAAAAACATGCATGAATAAACTTAGAATTTTTCTGTTTTCTGGTCTCTGCTTTTGATATGGCAACCAGCTCTCCCTTGCTATTCAACAAGACTAGTGCAATCAATTTTACAACATGTTTTTCTTTCTTGCAGTCATTTCTTTTAGCTCACCATTTCCCTCTGACCTACCATCCCATACCACAAAGAAAATATTAATCCAGTCACAATCTTTGTAGATTTACTTATCCTGGATTTAATATACAGAAAAACAAGATATGTATATATATATATATATATATATACACACATACACATTGCTAATATATATATATACATACCCATTGCTAAAGCAAAACTAAAACCTAATAGCAATAGCAATGCAAATCAGAAAAATGTCAATCAAAATAAAAGCAGAAAATATATAAAAATTAGAATGAGTTTAAAATGGAGAAAAATCATAAAATATAAAATTTTAAATTAATTGCACCTGCAGTAATTCCCTTTCCAAAGCACGCTGCAAGATAGCACATGCTATCAAGTCCCTGAACTAACATCAGAGGGAACTCACTGGAGGATCCACCACCTGCATTGCCCCTTCATTTTTAAAACATGTAAACAACTTTTGAAGAAATAAAAATAAAGATCAAATTATAAGATATTACATTGTAATCTAACTAGATCTGACATAATATACCTTAGAATGCTCTCAGTATGACAACTAGGCTATTCACATTCCTCAACCATGGTTAGAGGGATTCATTGGAAAGATTCACACCTGGCAATAGATTTTGGTCTTTCACTGTCATCCATAGCCTTCTGAAACCTTAAATTGTTCACAATTTAAACTCTGATACCATTTCCTCCTTCAAACTTGGATTATATTATTTGCAGTTTTTGAATCACAAGACTGGTGAGCTTCTTCCATGTGAAATTAGTTGTTGCCTCACTTAAGTACTTGTTTGAACACAAGTCACTAAGATTCCAAGTGCTATCCTTTCTGATGGTCAGGCACCATCAAATTTTTTTTGATGTAGCCACACCTTGCTACAGCACTCATAACTTCAGTGATCTCATGAGGATGAGCATCAAACAGGGCAAGGTCATAAGATATCATTGTTCTCAGCAGATAGAATTGTTTGAGTCCAAAATTTATATTTATGAATATATATATGTAATATATATTACATATATCGCTATTTCTCCTTGGAGACATTATTATTTTATAATAGAGAACATTATCAGCCATCTCTCTTCAGCATAAGGTAATTCTATTGATAATGTCATTAATTTAGCCAATGGTATAGAAATTAAAACTGTGGTAAAAGGAAATTATAGATGTATAGGCCAACAATAAATTGCAGTACATGAATTGTTGACTTGTACAAATTACTCTGGGGGTAAATCACAGGGGGGTTGATGATAAGATAAAGATTTCAATTATATTAAATGATATTGGCAGAACCAAACCTTTTGGATTAATATATGTCATAATGAAACTTGGGAGATCATTAAAATAGTAAGCATACGGTATTTCCAGCCCTCTGTTCATTGTGCACCCTCCAGGCAAGAGATTTAAGCCCAAAATTCAAAAACTTCTGTACCCTTTGGGTTGCAGTCATCTGCTTCTTCTCACACTAGAGAGTTTCAGTCTTAAGTCCAAGTTCTTCCAGTGAGTTGAAGGGTAAGCACAGTCTACTGAGTGGGACTTTCACATATAAGCTTCCTGCTGTGGCCTAAGAATGGTGCTGTGCACCTTGAAAAAACAAACTCTAAAATCATAGCAGTCTATAATACATGGACTGAGTGATCAAGGTCCAGATAGACCCTCAGTCAAAATTGTCAAATTAAGGAAATAGTTCCAGACATATTCTTCACTTGGGATCTAAGTACACTTTGTTCAGCATTTGTTTCTGATGGGAAGCTGCTTCTAACCATTTTCCTACTAAAAGATAGGGAATACCTTCTCCAAGATATTTCTTTCCTTTCCCACATCTTTATTTAAATTTCCAGTAAATTTCATGTATCATTCTGTCTGTTTATTTGGAGTGACCCTAACACAATTTGGAATATAGCAGCTGAATGGTCAACTCCTTTTTTTCACAGTTTTTTAATAAAATGCCAGCCACATATCTAATATGGCATTATTATTCTGAAGTGGCATCATTTATTTTACTAATAATATCTGTAAAAACAAATGAAGTAGACAATCCTACCTTATTTACCACAGAGAGGTTAAGGGTTAGTACTTCAATACATCATTTTCTGTGGTGTGAGATTGGAGACACAATGACCACTACTCAATGCCTTATCTGCCTTTTTCTACCTAAATTGATAAGCTGGTGCTAAAATCCATACTAGAACACAAAAAGTACTCTAGACTCCATATAATAATAAAATAGAAGAATGGATTTTGAGGACCTACATTTGTCAATGTCAACATTCACTATAAAGCTATAATAGCCAAGACAATATGGTCATTGTAGATAAGTATATAGATTAAGAAATCTAAACTGTTAGACAAATAGTAAAGCCATATATCTACTGTCCATTGATTTTTGACAAGAAAGCGAGATCATTCAATAAGGGAAAGTCAGTCTTTTAAAAATTGCTGCTAAGGCAACTATTCATTTAAATGTAAAAGAATGAAGTCAGAGGGCTGAGCCCTGGTGGCGTAGTGGTTGTGCGTGGGACTGCGGCCCACTGGGATGGAGGTTCGATTCTGGCTCCCAGGAGCAAAGGCTGGGCCTCCTACCCACCACCAGGGCAGTGATGCCTAAAAAAAAAAAAAAAAAAAAAAAAGAATGAAGTCAGAACCTATTTGGGGTTGGAGGCTCTGGTTCTATAGTGGATAGGAGCTGGGCTGGAATCCAACGTTCAGCAGCTCTAAGCCACAGGTGCTCCATGGGAGGAAGCCCAAGATTTATCCTCCTGTAAACAGTTACAGTGTCAGAAACTCCTGGGGCAACTCTACACTGTCCTGTAGGATCGCTATAAGTTATCATGGACGAGATGGCAGTCGTGGGTTGAACGGTGTCTCCAAAAGTGATATGCTGACATCTGCAAGCACAGTAGCTGTGAATATAGTGTTGCAAGGAAATAGAGCCTTTGTAGATAGAATTACTACAGTGAGTTCATATTGTTTTAGAATGAGTTCAAATCCACTGAGTTGTGCTATAATAATAAGATGCAAATTTGGATATAGAGATACAGAGAAGGAAGCTTTGCAACAATATAGAGAGAGAATGAATTAAGATCACAGAAGGACAAGGATTTTCATCAACCACAATAAACTAGGAACAAAGTAAAGAACAGAACTCTAGAAGACAACCACGCTCCTAAGTCCTTGACTGAACTCAGAACCCCAAGAAACTTTGTACATAAGTTTCCTCACAACAGTGATTCAAATTTGTCCTGCAACCAAATTAATTCTTTATGTGAGAAATATAGATTTCATGGAAAACAAAGCAAAATAAAAAAAAAACACACAGTATAGGAGTATATCTTTGTGATCTTTGTATTTGACAATAGTTTCTTACTTATGACACCAGAGAAGTTTACTCAAAAGCACCACCAGGATAATTGTTCCCTAATGACCTCAAATTTCCACTTTTAGGTTCAAAAGAAAAAGAATGAAAATTTTCTTCACATAAATACATATGTGATTTCTATTGAATTATAACCTATATATAATGAGAAAAAAAGTGCAAAATCTCCAAATGTCCATGATAGGAAGAACAAAATGTAGAAAACTCATACATTAAGTAATTATTTAGTAATCAAAATTATGGGCTGAGCCCCGGTGGCGTAGTGGTTGTGCGCGGGACAGCAGCCCACCAGCTTGGAGGTTCAAATCCAGCTCCACAGGAGCAAAGGCTGGACCTCCTACTCCCACCACCTGAGGGGAGTGATGCCAAAAAAAAACAAAAAACAAAAAAATTATGAAGCACTTATTTATGCTACAACAAGACTTAATCTTGAGGACATTGTGTGAGTAAAAAATAAATCATAGAAAAGCCCATATTATATAAGTTCGTCCATACAAAATCTACATTAAATGTAAATCCAAGGGCTGAGCCCCAGTGGCGTAGTGGTTGAGTGCGGGACTGCGGCCCACTGGCTTGGCAGTTCAAATTCAGCAGCAGCTGTCCAGGAGCCAGGCTGAGCCTCCTACTCCCACCAGAGGGCAGTGATGTCAAAAAAATAATAAATAAATGTAAATCCATTGAAACATCATGCAAATTATTGATTAACAGGGATTGTTGCATAGGGTTTATTTGAAAGAAGTTGCTAATGGGGACATATTTAAGATAATAAATATACTCTAAAGTCATAAAACAGCAATGGCTATATTATTCCTAATATGAAAAGCAAACTAAATTTTGTATTTTAAGGAGAATTTTATGGCACATTAATTACATCCCTATAGTTTTTATTAAACAAAACAAAAATAATAACCTCATACTCTACAATAAATTTAGCTTACCAATTTGCACTTTCTCATATAAGTTATTGCCAACCTAACTATGGATGGAATCGCTTGTTTCTGTTTAAAGATAACATTATTTATATGTATACTGAATCCCAGATGGATTAGTCAAAGGCATTTGGCTCCCTTAATTATCTCTTTCCTAAATCATCAATTTCTCACTTTCTATAAGATTATTCCCAGTAGCATGAGAAATTGCTATTAAGGCTCTTACATAAGCCACCAGCCAAAAAAGTTACCATATCAACAATACAAACTATAAAAACTTTCTGAAATCATCTACTTCAATAATTTGCCATAATGTTTGCAAGTGCTTTGGGGAAACTGAATAGATCTTGCTTGCATTTTTCTCTGCAACAAAGGAGTGCGTGGTTGTAGCTAGGTGATCCAGAACCCTTGCTGACTCATGGTGTCCCCATAGAGATCGGATTGGTGTACCTCCAGGGTCTATGCCATCCTCACAATTATTTAATCCATCGTGGCAGCCATTGTCTCACTTCATATTGTTTAAGATCGTCCTCCTTTTCATTACCATTCTACTTTATCAAACATGTCATTTTTCCAGGGAGTGGTCTCTCCTGACAACACGTTTAAGGGGCATGAGGCTAAGTCTCTCCAAACCTGGTCCTAAGGGGAATTTTGGCTGTACTTCTCCCAGGAAAGATGTGCTTGTTCTCTTGACAGCCACTATACTATCTATATTCTTTTCCAGCACTATATTTCAAATGCTTCAATTCTTCTTGAGTCTTCCTTATTAATGCTCAACTTTCATGTTCATATGAGGTGATTGAAAATACAGCTTGGGCCAGGAACACTTTGGTACTGAAAGTAACTTCCTTGCTTTTCAGTACTTTAAAGAGATCTTCTGCAGCAGAGTTACCCAATGCAATGTGTCATTTGCTCCTGATTGCTGCCTCTGTAAGCATTGACTGCAGATCCAAGGAAGATGAAGTATTGAAATTTTCAAGTCTTTCTTCATTATTAATATAACCTAAAGTTCCATTTGTGAGGATTTGGGATTTCTTTACATTTAGTTGTGACCCATACTGAAGGCTTAATCCTAGATATTCTTCAGCAAGTGCTTCAAATTTTCCTCACTTTCAGAAAGCAAGTTTATACCATCTGTGTATCACTGGATGTTAATAAGCGTTCATTCAAACCTGACACATTAGCACCAATAAAATCCTGTTTTTCTATTTGATAAGTATCCGGATTGAACAAGTACAATGAGAGACCACCACACAAAAGTACCCTTTTCTGTAATTTGGACCATGTAGTATACTCGTGTTCTAGTTGCACAACTGTGTCTTGATCAATTTACAGAATCTGAATCAGCATAAGTAAGTATTCTTGGATTTGCATTCAAGAATATGTATAAAAATAAATAAAAATAAAAAATAATATGTTTAGTTTGCTATGATCCACACAGTAAAATGTATTAATAAAACACAAGTAAACATCTTTCTGGAATTCTCTGCTTTCAATCAAGATCCATCTGAGGGATATAATCACATTCTCTTCTGAATACAGGATGAATTTTTGGCAGTTTCTTGTCAATGAAATTATTGTTGTGTGGTATTCAGGAAAATTGGACTTACATATGATATTAATGATATTGTACTACAATTTTGCATTCTGGGTCACCTATCTTTGAAATAGATACAAATTCAGATGTTTTCTGATCAATTGACTAGCCATCTGTCTTTGACAATTCCATTAACATAGATGGGTGAGTGGTTGTAGAGCCTTATCAGTTTAGCATCTATAAATTACCCTCTTGGTCTGCTTCTGTGTGGATGTAGGATATCAGTCCCTCTCCTCACCTGTAGGTTTAGAGTAGTGAGCACTACTAGAGAGAGAGTCAATTTGGCTTTGATTGGGCTGGGCCTGTAACCCAATCTATTTAGGGGTTGCTCCATGTGGTTATGGTGCAAACCACAGGGTTTGGTGCACCATGCCATGTTGGGGTCATAAACAGCACCCTCCCCCTAGGTGAGTTAGTGCCCTGAGCCCTGAGTACCATCATCTCCCTCTTCCTCTTCAGCCCCGCCCACTGCCTATGTTCCCCTTCTTTGTGTTGGAATAACAAGTACCTCCTTGGATTTGACCTGTTCCCCACCCCACTGCCTGTACCAAAGCCCAGTGTGAGATGAGTGGCTTTTCTTCTACATCTACTGTGCTGATTATACCTATCACGGGGGACTCATGTTGTTCTTGGTCTTTTGGGATTGGATAACTTCACGTAACATGATTTATTTCAACTCGTCCCATGAAACGATGTGCATCATTCAATCATTTGTGGGTTTTAGGGATTTGTAGTACTCCTCTGTGTGTATGTGCTAATGTTTTCTTATCCACTCATCTATGGATGGAAACTTAGGTTGTTTACAGTTTTGGGGGATTATGAATTGTGCCACAGTAAACATTGGTGCATAGACTGTTGATCATAATCTATTTATTACCTCTTCTGGGGACATGCCCAGGAGTGTAATTGTTTGGTCCTAAGGTAACTCCATTTCCATTTGCATTAAGTTTTGCCAGATGGATATCCACAGTGGCAACAGGACATCAACAGTGGAGGAAAGTTCCTATCTCACTACATGTGTTAGTCTGGGTAAACTAGGGAAACAAATTAAAAGAAATGCATATGTAGAAGAGTGAGTTTTATATAAAAAGTAACTGTACATTAAGAAAACATCACAATACAGTGCTGTCCAAGCCCCAAAGTCCAACATTAGCCCATATGCCAGACACCAATCTACAAAATCCTCCTCTAGCTCACAAAACACACACAAAGACTATGAATGCAATAGGAAAGTCGAATCAGAGAGTGTGTAAGCATCTCAGCATTGGCAGCGGTCTCCAAAGGCTGTTCCGGCAGCCACGACTGCATCATAGTAGATCCATGTGGCTTCTCAGGAATAGCTCACAGAAAGTGAGCCTTGCCAGCTGAAGCAGGGAACTGACTAAAGCAGCTGCACTCTGGTCTGACCACCAAAAAGCAAGAGACCTGAGAATTAGAAAAGTAAGGCTCACCGAGTTATTTATCTCTCTAAACTTCAATTAATCCCACATGTATTTATCAGTCAGGTTGGCACAATAAACCTTAACTATTTCACTACATTTTCTTCAACATTTGTTGCTCTCTGATTTTATAATTTGAGCTATCCTCAAGGGTGTTAGGTGGTGTTTCATCATTGTTTTAATTTGCACTTTTCTGAATGCTAGTGATCTCATATATTTATTGTCCATTCCAGTCTCCTCCCTGGTGAAACTTCTGTTTAGGTCTTTGGCCCATGTCTTTAGAGGATTAACTGTTTTCTTCTTTTTGCAGGCTAAGAGGATATCGTAGATTTTAGAAATTTGTCCTTTGTCTGTTGTGCCATTGCCTAAAATCTTCTCCCAGCCTGTGAGTTCTCTTGTATCCTTGGTGAAGTCTTTCTTTGCATACAGATGTTTTATCCTTAATATATCCCATTTGTCTATTTCAGATTCATCTGTGTGAGTACCCTTATCTATTGCTCTTACCCTGTGTATTCCTTGAGCCAGAATTCTTAGTTTTGTTCCTATTCCTTCTTTGATGTTCCTGATAGTTTGGGGTTTTACTTCTATGTCTCTGATCAACCTTGAGTTTGTTCTTGTGCATGGGGTAAGGTGAGGGTCTTATTTTATTTTTCCACAGTTGGATATCCATTGTATTCAGCCCCACTTATTAAAGAGGGCAGTCACCTCCCAATTAATGCTTCTGGAACCCTGGTTGAGGATCATTGTCTATATGCTGATGGCTTTATTTATTGACTTTCTTTACTATATAGAGTCTTCTGATTTACATGTATGTGATATTCTTGCATTTGTGTAGGTCACTTTTGGTTTCCTGTAGTAGGGTTCCAGAGTTTTCTTTGTATAAGTCATTAGTTTTTGTGTTAGATATATCCCCAGATATTTCAGTTTATTCTTGACTATTCAGTTTATTCACTGCCTTCTTGATTGTATTTTTGTGGTCTTGTCTGAAGTATATAGCCAATCAATAGACTTCTGATTGTTGTTCTTGTGCCCCACCACTTTTCCATATTCCACAATCGGTGCCAGGGCTCTTATTGTAGAGCACTGGGGATTTGCAGTGCATGTAATTACACTGTCTGCAAAGAGTAAGAGTTTCACCTCTCAGATAGATACCATTAATATCCTGCTCATGCCTGATGTTGTTAGGTAGGACCTCCAGCATGATATTGAAAAGAAGTGTGGACAGGAGCATCCTTGTCTGGTCCCTTTTTTCTGTGGGATTGCTTTTGCCTTCATTGACTATGATGTTGGTGTTTGGCTTTTTGTAGATAGCTTTTATTAACTTGAATGATTTTCCTTCAATTTCTATATTCTTGAGTTTCTTAATGAAGAATGGGTTTTAGGTACTGCCAAGTGCTCTTTCTGTGTCTATCATTATGTGCGATTATTATCCTTTTCCTTATCAATGTGGCAAATAGTGTTTATGGATTATTGGATGATAAATCATTCGTGCATCCCTGTAGTGAATCCGACATGATCATGATTTATGATATGCTTTAATACTTTTGCATTCTATTGACCAATATTTTGTCATAGATTTTTCTTCCTGTGTGATTTTTGCCCTAATTGGGCATCAAATTTATGCTTGCTTTGTAGAATGAATTTTGGAGTTTGCCACCTTTTTAAGCTCTGGAATAATTTTCTGACACTGTGGAAGATCAGTGTCAACTGTTCTCTGAATGGTTGATAGAATTCTTCTGTGAAGTCATCTGTTCTGGGGTCTTGTTTCTTTTGTAATTTCTTGATAAACCTACCTAATTCCTCTTGTGCTATGTTTTTGTTGAGGTTCTTGAACTCTATCTGGTATAATCTAGGAAGAAATGTTGTTTCGAAGTATTTGTCCATATCTTCCACATTGTTGAATTCATTATAATACAGATTTTCACATTACTTTATAACTATCCTTTTAATCTCATTGAGGTTCTTTGTGATTTCTCCTGTTTCATCCCTCCTCCTGGCTATTAATGCTTGCTCCTTCTTTTTCTAGGTTAGATTTGCCAGTTGCCAGTTGATACTTTCAAAGAATCGGCTTTGTGTTGCATTAGCTTTTTTTACATTATTTTCCTGTCTTCTCACTTGTCTACTTCTGCCCTGATGTTTTTTTTTTTGCTTTATTTTGAAATTTATTTCAACATAACTATGCTTACAGAAATACACTCATAGTGGTTAATAGAATGTGATTTAAGTTTAACTTATCCTACATAATTTGTACCAAAGACTGGTACATTTCGCCCTGATTTTTATTATTTCTTTTCTTTTGCTGTTTGAGGAGATATTCTTTTGATTCTGTGCTAGCTGTTGGAAGTTTTGTGATAATGTATAAGTCATATGACTCTATTCCTTTTTCATATATGCATTAATCACAATCTTGCTTCCTCTGATAACTGCATTTTTCTTATCTCATAAGTTTTGGTATGTTATATTCTCATTCTCAGTAGTTTCTAAAAACTCCCTAATTTCCCCTCTAATCTAGGTCAGTATGCATTTGTGTTGCAGAAGATTATTATTTATCCTTCAATTTTTTTGTCCTTGCTCTTCTGGTACGTCCTTTGTTGACCTCCAGCTTTGTGGTGTGGTGCTCCAGGAGAGATGTTTGAGCATTCTCTATCTATTTGAATCTATTCAGGCTCAACTTGCCTCCCAGCACGTAGTTATTTTGTAAATGAGCCATGTTCCCTTGAGAAGAAAGTATTTTTTTGCATTTGCATGGAAAGATCTATAAATTTCTATCAGGTCCTGCGACCTTTGTAGTATGTAGCTCTGCAGTCTTTTTGCTGAGCTCCCTTCCCAGGGATCTATCCTTTCTCTGATAGCAATGTATTAAAGTCACCTATTAGGATCACTGAGTCTGTGATTTCTTTTTTCATCTTTTGAATAGTTTGTTTGACATATTGAAGGTCTCTCATTAGGCACACATACCGGTTTATTTTTTGAGCATTATATAATGCCCATCCTTGCTTCTTGTTATGGTTTGCAACTCCTGCTTTTTTTAAGTTGCTGGTTTGCCTAAATCCGGTGGATATGTAGGTGGGGTGCCATGGTAACTTAAGGGCTGGTGGTGGTGGGCTCCTCAGCTCTGGGCTGAGTCTGGCAACTGTAGGCATGCCCCTGGGCTGGGTTGGGGCAGCCCTGCAGTGCAGGTACTGCAGTCCCCTGGTCCGGATTGTATTGTCACAATTTGTAGCCTTTTAACGACTTTCTGTGGAGCTAGTTTGGGGCTTGGGCTATGACTATCAGAAACTGTTGGCACTTTCTTTTTGGTTATGTTAAAATCTTAGGTTGTACACTGGAGATTAGCATGCGGGATCATTTGTTTTGCTAAACTATGGTAATGTACAGAGTTCTAAAGGCTTATATCCAAAGATACACAGAAGAGCACAGTCTAGAGTTGAACACATTTAAAAAAAAATGTTCCCTTTTTTTCTAACAGCCTTTTGGGATGCTTACTGTTGGGTGCTTACAACACTTTCTTCAGGTAATGGTGACCAGTTTAGTGGAGTGGGTTTGGGGCCAGCTGGATGTGAATTCTCCCCCAGCTGCACTCCTATGTCACTCCTGACTCTTCCCTGCACAGTATTGCATTCTGGGGAACTGTGTTCTATCATAGGTAAGTATCCCAGAAGCTCTGTAACTGCCGCAAATTTATCTTTAATGATGTAATGTTACTCACATTGGCAGCCTTGGAACTAGGGGAGAAAATAAAGGGGACGGCCTATGCAGTCACTCCATTCTTGGGTGAGGAAGGGAGCTTGCTGCTAAGTCCTCCTGACTGCAGGAATAGGGCAGATAACAGAGAGAGGAACTCTGGAGTGAGGTCTTAGGATTAGCTTTCAGAGACTGTCCACAAGTCTGGAATCATGATTTTTTTTCTGTTCAACTGAAAACACTTAAAAACATCTTATTGGGAGCTCATACAACTCCTATCACAAGCAATACATACATCTATTGTATGCAAAGCATGTTTATACATTTTTTGCGATCATTCTCAAATATTTTCTTTCTACTTAAGCCCTTGGTTAAGTCTCCTCATATTTCCCCTTCTTCCCTGGTCCCCACTCCCTCATAAAACCTTGATAATTTATAAATTATTATTATTTTGCCATGTCTTAGACTGTTTGATGTCTCCCTTCACCCACTTTTCTGTTGTCTGTACCCCAAGGAGGAGATTATATGTAGATCCTTGTAATCAATTCTCCCGTTTTACCCCACCTTTCCTCAACTCTCCCGGTATCATCACTGTCACGACTGGTCCTGGAGGAATCATCTGTCCTGAAGTCCACATGTTTCCAGTTCCTTTCTGTACCAGTGTACATATCCTGATCTAGCTGGATTTGTAAGGTAGAATTGGGGGGAGGAAGCATTGAAGAACTAGAGGAAAGTTGCATATTTCATTGTAGCTACATTGTACCCTGACTGGTTCATCTCCTACTCATGGCCCCTCTGTAAGGAGTATTTGCTTCCCCATAAAGATGGGCTTTGGGTAACAATCCGTACTTCCCCTCATTTATAATGATATAATTTTTAGTTCTTTGATGACTAATACCTAATTCCTTTGACATCTTATGATCACACATGGTGGTGTGCTTCTTCCATGTGGGCTTTGTTGCTTCTGAGCTAGATGCCTGCTTGTTTACCTTCAAGCCTTCAAGACCCTAGATGCTATATCTTTTGATAGCCTTGCCCCATCAGCTTTATTCATCACTTTTGCTTATGCACACATTTTCTTCAGTGATCATGTCAGCAAGGTGAGCATCATAGAATGCCAATTTAATAGAACAAAGTGTTCTTACTTTGAGGCAAGAGCTTGAGGAAAAGGGCATTTATAGATTCTAAATACAGGCATGCAGATAGGTAAGTTTATTTGTATAGGATGATGGGAAAGTAGATGTACATACATATACTCATAGGGTTAGTATTAAGACAGGAGATGAACATTGGACATTCACTCAAGTACTTCCTCAATATATGACCACTTTTATATAGCAACCTTGGGAAATTTCTGCTCGTTACAACACTCAGCTCTTGGGTGCAGGAAGAGGTGGCAGATGGGCTCCTGCTGGACCTGGCAAGGGATGAATGGATCCTGTGCGCAGATACAGTGAACCTAGAGTGTTTTGGTGAGTTCTCGACTTGCTTTGGGAATGAAAATTGTAGGGAAAATCTGACCCAGAGCCAAGAATCCAGAATCTATCTTTAGTACCCACTTGCCCAGTATAAGCCTCCTTATTTCTTAATTTTCTGCTCTAACAAGAGGAGCCATAGGCAGGAGATTCTACCTGCCATCTTGACCAATTTTCTCATTTCTATAAAAAAAAGAAAAGAAAGAGAGAATGAATGAAAGAAAGAACTATCTCCATTAGCTTTCATTATACTGTCATTATCTTTGTCATTTAATAATATACTTTAAAAAACTATTCCATGTAACTTACAGCACCATAATAATATTATTTTACCTCATTGTTTATTTTGTTGATTATCATCCTCTATTACCTCTTTCATTTCCAATTTTTTATGTTATTTTACCTCCAAGTTCGATCATATGCACGTTAGCCAGTGTGGTGGACTTGTGCCAAATTTTTTCCTCCATGGGAATGCCTAATTTATACTTCCGATCAAGAAAAGTCAATTGCTTCACAGCATACCTAAACATAAGCACTAGGTTGTAGTTGTTGTTGAAATATTTTTTGTTTCAAAGATAATTTTTTTGAATTGAGAGACTACCAATGGATACATATCAAGCGTTATTTTATTTATCTATATCAATGTTGGGCTAGCAGGGGGATAGGATTTATAGGACACAGTTGGGGGTAGAGTAATTCAATTCATTACAAAGAAAAAACTAAAGAAGGATTTAGGAAATATAATTAAATATTGCAATTAAATGATTGCATAAATATGCATCTGTTAACCTAATTATGTAGTGTTTTAGTCCGGGTAGACGAGAGAAACACATTTCATAGACAAGCAAGTAGATAGAAGGGAATGATTTATATACAAAAAGAATGGAACATTGAGAAAACATCCCAACCCAGTCCAGTTCAAAGTCATACGCCCGATATTAGCCCAGATGCCCGATACCAGTCTGTAATGTCTCCTTCCACCTCATGAAGTCACAGGCCAGTGGGTGCAGAGTTCTGGTGCTGGCAGGGGTCCCCTCACAGCTTCTCCAGCTTCAGAGGTCTGGTTTCATCAGGGCAAGGCCTTGTGGCTTCTCCTCCGACTCCTGCAGGAGTTCAGACTCTGCCACCTTGTCTGTAATTCATCATCTCTCAGATTAACTACCAACAACTAGGGAGATAGCTTTTCATCTCCACAAGGAAAATATCATGAGTTTTCCCAGAAGTCTCAGGAAAAAGCCTTACCCACATAGAGACCTCATTGGCTACTCAATGGCTATCTCCAGATTAATGGACTAGACTCTACCCCTACATTTCAGTCATAAAATTAACCTAAGCACATGACTGCCACATGTAGCTGTCATTATTCTGAAAATAAAGGGGTTTAAAAAGTTCATGGAAAAATCAATTTTCTTATAATTCCATTTTTCATAATATTGTGTAGTCCTCTCATATCTGGAATGAAATATAGTATGATGAATCTATTTGTCTCAAGAAGTCTGTGGACAATTGCAAAAGAATATTTTAAGCCTCAATTAAGAAAGAATGTGCCCCTTGAGTGACAGAAGAAATGACCTAGCAGTAGGTAGAAAAGGAGATGACTTGGTGAGGCCATTACTTGTGGATTGTTCATCGAAGCGACTTATTGTTGACTATGGGGAGATGGCAGGAATTAAAATGAGTTAGGAGATGAGTACAATTTGAGTTCATTTTAAGGTGGTCAAATCCTTGCACGTAAATCTATAATGAAAGAACAGGAGCTAAAACATAAGATGGTTAACTGATTAAGTCATCCTAAAGTGCTGTTTGGGATACTAATTGGAGATATTAGAGGAGAAGAAAAAAAGTTTGTACCCTGAGACAAGAAAAAGTTGTGGAATAGCAGACAGGTTTGTGCTCTTAAAGTAAAGATATTTTTATGAACAACTTAATATGTTTTGTGGAAGGCAGGTAGCTAGATCAGGGAAATATTCATATGTGGCAAAAGGTAAACAAGGTTGCTATGACAATCTGAAGAGGGAGATGTGGACCATTTTATACCGATCCTGGGACAAAAGAGTAGAAACCAGGTAAAAAAGACAAGCTGCTTTTTAATAGAAAAATTCTCTTAAGCAATTCATTTTCTTCCAAACCATAGTGGAGATGTCACATAATTAGAAGAATTTAAAGTGATTCTTAAGAAAATTGAATTAAGTAATATATAATACATTTATTGGTGACAAAATTGTTACTCACTTTGCCAAAATATGATTTCACTGCATAAATAAGGTAAAATTGAACTAAAAATAAATTAATTAGACTTGTATTTCTGGATGCACTAGTAAGGATAAATATCTAAGTACAATAGTTGTTTCAAAATATTGTTTGAATAAAGCTTGAATGAATAAGTAAAATTAAATTTACTAAAGTTTCCTTTCTCTGGTTGGGTTCTGATTAACTCAATATGGGCTGCTTCACTTAGCCTCACCAGGGTGACCATTGGTCACCTTGTTGTTAGACCATAGCCCCGTCATAAATTCTAAACAACTCTAGTCCCCTTGAGTTAGGGCATGAACCTCAGACCAGTCGACACCCATCAGAAGTGGATCCATCTGATCACCTAGTAAGCATTTCAACCTGCCCAAGCCTTCCTTTAAAGTTCAGTCCTAGAGAGGAGTTTCCTTCATGGTTCCAGGGTTTTTCCAGCTTCAAGTGCAAACCAGTAGTTCAAAATTCCAAAGTCTAAAGAGTTCCTTTTTTCCCTGCTTTTTTTTAATTAAATTTTATAAATCATTGTATTGGGGCCTCATCCAACTCCCATCATGATCAATACAGACATCAATTGTATGTATACCACATTTGCACACCTGTTGTCATTTTCACCCCTGAAACATCCTCCCTCCACTTAGGTCCCCAGTACCAGCACCCTATATATGCCCTCCCGTCCTCCACCTAGTCCTCATGAACGCTTAAAAATTTACAAATTGTTATTATTTTTTCATATAGCACTCTGTCAGATGTGTCCCTTCATCCACTTTCCTGCTGTCCACACTCCAGAAAGGTCATATATAAATCCCTGAAATTGGTTCCCTCCTTTCACTCCATCCTCCTTCCACCCTCCTGGTATCATTACTCTCACCATTGGTCCTAAAGGGATCATCTATCCTGAATTCCCCATGTTCCGGCTCCAGTGTACATCCCCTGGTCAAGCCAGATTTGTCAGGTAGAACTGGGATCATGATAGTGGGTGGGAGGAAGCATTTGAGAAACTAGAGGAAAGTTGCATACCTCAATGTTGTTACACTTTACCCTACCGGCTCCTCTCCTCCCTGCAACCCTTCGGCAAGGGGATGTTGCTTCACCTATTGATGGGCTTTGAGTTCCCACTCAGTACTCCTCCTTATTTATAAGGATATCATTTTTAGTTCTTTGATGCCTGACACCCGGTCCCCTCGACACCTCATGGTCACAGTGACTGGGGTGTTTCTTCCACGTGGGCTTTCATGCTTCTTTTTGCTGTTGTTCCTTTTAAAATCTGACAACAGCCCCCTAGGTAGGTCTCTTGGAATGCAAATGACCTGAGTTACTCCAAAGCACTAGGTGGACTTACATATACAGATTTTTCTTTGTAGGCACGTCCTAAGCCATTTAAAGATTCAAATTTTAATGGCTGAACACAAGCAGGTTTATAAACTCTCTATTTTCATACTCCCCAATTATCAATTCTGTCAATCATTTTATCAATACCAATAAGCAGAAGAAATCAGTATAAACAAAGTAGAATCAGATTGTTAAAACTCAGTTCTTTTTTTAATGTTTTTATTTGGGGCAGGGGGCATCACGGCCTTCTGTTGGTGGGAGTAGGAGGCCCAGCCTTGCTGCTGGATTTGAACCTCCAACCCAGTGGGCCAGAGTGCCATGCATAACCAATACGCCACTGGAGCTCAGCCTAAAACTCAGTTCTTAAAACAGTCAAATGCAATCCTTATCTATCTTATCCTAATCCTTATCGAAGCTATTCTATTGATAGACAATGTGGGCATAAGCCTCTGACGGCATCAAGTCAGACCCAGGTTTTCTGTTAGTCATGTTCCCTCAATAGCTCTGAGAAATCCAAGGGATAATTTTCACATCCTAGCTTGAAATTCCAAGGGATAATTTTCACATCCTAGCTTGAAATTCACATTTATCACCATCATTTTCACCATGTAGTCTGGGTTGACAAGAGAAACAAATTTATAGATCTTCCTATGTATATGAGAGAGTTTTATATAAAATAGCAATTGGATATAGCAAAAAACATCCCAGCCCAGTCCAGATCAAGTCTATAAGTCCAATATTAGCCCATATGTCTGATACCAATCATTAAATTCCTTGTGCATGAAACACATGCACAAGCCTGAATGAAAGTGGGCTGAAATGAAACATATAAACAGCTTAAAGATGGCATAAGCAGAAGTACTGCCTTGTAATGCTTATAAGTTAGTTTGCATTGGCGCCAATTTTATGACAATAGCAGAAAGATGATATGAATAAAGAGGCAAAAGGCTGAGACCACCTTAGAAAACACATTTATTGATATCTTTATTAAGTTACCTTAGTTTTAGTTTTGTTTTTTAATTTGTTTGTCTCTCTAATTTTCTTCCCATGGGTTCAATATAGAATAAAGCTTTAGTCTACAGATATAAAATAATCTAAGCAATTGAAAGCAGTGATCCCCCTGACAGTGATGTACTGACATATTGGATGGAAAAGATACGCATTAGTACAAGAATGTGAACTCCATGGCATAACACCTCTGAGATACACTCTAATATGAAGAAACAAAATGATGCAAGCCAAATATACAGGAAATTTTGAAAACCAAATCAGGTTCAGTCTGCAGGGTAGGGAGGGTCTACGGTTAGACCAGCTTTATGTCTTTCAGCTTCTACACTCCTCTCTCTCAAGCACTCTGCTTAGTTAGCACTTTCCTAGCATCCCTCCATTTTAGATAAGGGGAGTTCTCTGGAGACTTATTTCCTATGTAGTTTCATAAGTGAATCTTGGACTCCCACCTTCTTCCAATGTTTTCTGCACATCAGAGTCTCACAATTTAGGCTCTGATACTGGTCCCTCTTCTGATTTTGGATTATATGGATTGCATATACTTCAATTACTGGTGATGGTATTCTTCTTCCATGTTTTCAGTATTGAAGCCCAGTATTGAGGACACTATAGGAGCAGCAAGTATGTGATCAGTGGGCCATCGGTGGGCTCAACATGGCCAATGAGCACATGTGAGATTAATTAAAGGGCAGAGATGTCAATAGCTTGATGATCCCTGCCTTTCTCTCTCTTGCTCTTGGGTCTTTGGACCACTGTGCAGCCAGCGGCCTTGCTTGTTCTGTCCCTCCATATGCAAGCTACACTACTACCTGTGCAACACCTAATCTATGGGCTGTGTCACTGTAATTGAGGTTCCTTGAAACCCTGCTTAACTGTGCTACTGGAATACACGTCTCTTGAGCTGGGGGCTATCGGACCCTGTCATCTGGCTGACTGTAGGTGACCTGCCTTGCTCTACAGAGGACTACCCAGTGGCCCTCAAGACTTGAAGGACTGCCATTGTGTTAGCTGTCTCATGAAAGTGAGTTGTACTAAGCCATTTGTACTGCTTTATAGATTGTTTATTTCTTATGTTTATTTATCTAAATATATATTATGTTTTTATAATTATAAATATATATAATTATTGGTGTCCTGGTTTTGTTTCTTTAGAGAACTCTGATTAACTTAAGTAGAAATTGTGGTTTGAGCGTTAGGGTTTACGGTGGTGGTTGGGTAAAAGGGAGATGATGTCAAGGAGTCCATAGAGAAAAGGAACGTTTGAAAACTGACTGTAGTAACAACCCTAAAATTTCCCTTGATATGATTGAAATATAAAGTCATATGATATATGTGCTAACTTTAAACTTATAAAACAATTAGAAGTTTCTCTTAGGGAAAAAGAAAAGATACATACTGGCTAACCAGGTGAGAAGTAGGAACAAAGGTTCTGGCATATGAGATGATAAAAAACAATTATTTTCAGTAAGATGTAATGTATCTTAGCAATATAAATCATTATCTTGCCAACTTGTGAATTAGATTATATTTTAAACACTATTTTATCATGACCAAAGGGATAGTGGTCAGTTTGATTTACTCCTGATTAAACTATTGTCTGGATTTTTATACTGCATTTGACATGCACAAGTCATTACATTAATTTTGACAAAATAATTATCAAAAGAGAAAATTCAAAACCTACTTACATTTGTCTTTAATGTTTGTGATTACTGCTTTGTAGTAATTCTGTGGAGGAAGATAAAACTCAGCTTAGGAAAAAGTCAGAAAGGAATTGAGTCATTTAATCTTCTTATATTGATTATTCTTTCCAATGATAATTCTTTACACTGTGTGTCTAGTGCTTTCACATGACAAGGTTTAAACGTCCTTGAATATTTTGGGTAAATGAAGTTTATATTATAATATGTGTCTACTGTGTGACAAAGATAGTTTTTTATTTTACTTCAATGCCTATTACATATTTCACATATTGTGATTATAAAATGGTTATCTTAGCATAACATATACCTGAAATAGTCAAGAATATGTTTTTTAGATCTTAAGATAAGACATTAAGAGTTGTATGTTTTAATAGTGGAAGCTCTTGAAAATCTCTTCTATTCGTGATTTTTAATGACAAAAGATGAGAAATCAAATCTTTCTAAGGAATAAGAATTTGGTATTTATTGTATTATAAAACCTTACTAATTTACATATAAAATATAGACTTAGTTCTGTAGAAAGAGTAATATATTTCATAAAGTACAACTGAATAACAGAGAAAATAACCAAATTGTCATTTTTCCATTCTTTTGGATGGTAAATGAAAGAGTTCTTTCATTTTTTTGGATTGAAAAAGAAATAATATCTGCTAGGAAGAGGAACCATATCTATATTTATCCACATTTTCATATTTCCATTAATGGAAGGTGCATATTAAAATACATATCATTTTCTTTTTGTGGTGGGGAAGGGGGCATCATTGCCCTCTTGTGGGAGTAGGAGGCCCAGTCTTGTTCCTGGAGAGCTGCTGCTGCATTTGAACTGTCAAGCCAGTGGGCCGCAGTTCCGCACACAACCATTCCGCCACCAGGGCTTAACCCCAATATATGTAATTTTCAAAGCAGTCTTTGCTATTGACAGGAATAATGCAAGAAACAGAGAGTACATTTTAGAAGGTGAATTTTCTCTCTAGAACGTGTTGAAGGGTGTCTTTTGCAATCTGCAACAAGATGTACTGAAGAATTAGGGACAATCGTTTGCTTTAACCTCTTTCTTTCATCCAAGAAGGTTAGGACAAGAATCCACAAAGCTTCCAAGCTTCTCATTTGGCATCTTTCCATGAAACATGTATAATTGTTTAACTCCTTTTCTTTGTAACTAAACTATGAAGGTGAATCAACATCCCCATTATGACAAAATTATGAGACTTTAAAATAATGTATGTCCTTTCTTTATCAACATTTCAACATCCCAAGGAAAGCTAGAATTCAACACCAATTATCAAGAGTTTCTGGGAGACAACGTGGTCAGGTGTTCAACTGGAAAGTGAAACGTTTGTGGTGGTAACCCATCAGCCTTTCTAGGAAGAAGATGTGGCACTTTGCTTCCATCAACATTTACATCCCCAGACACATCCTGGTCCTCTTCTACCCTTTCCCATGGAGCTGCTAGAAGTCAGGATTGATAGGCGGTAATGTTTCAGTGATAAGTATATATAATTGCTTCATCTCTAAGAGACCAGGTCTGCCTAATTCTTGAGATTTTTATATATATATTTTTATAGTGAGCCACATGAATATGTAAACCACCATATCTGTATTTTTAACATATGTCACTGGACAAGACATTTTTGATGGCTCAAATGATAGAACTGTATCTGATTATATTTCACCTTCTAATTTCAAAAATAGTACCAGTTTTTCCTATTGACCCTAGTTTTTGAGAGACTATGCCCTCTGTACTGTTCTTTATATTTTCCCATAAAAAACCCAGATATATTAATAAAGTATTATCTAATCTGAAATATATGAAATGTATCTTAGTTTTATTTAAAGTAGTTTATGCTGTACTAAATATTTAGATAGAGTTATGATTCACATAGTCACCTTTGATCCAATGATGTATTTGAACAGAACAGGTTATGTGAACTTGGAGTTTTCACCAATTATCATTTCAATTTTATTAGGAACTGACTAACTGAGAGTTCTAATATGTTCCTTTAAAAGGAGCTGGAATGCAAGTTATAGTACAATAAATAAATATCTGTGATGACATAATGTTTTATGCATTTGAGTGCTAATCATTAGATCAACTATTGACATCACCCACTGCTCTGAAAAAGAAGGGCAACATTTTCTGTTCCCATAAAAATTTGTAGCCTCTGCAACTCACAAAAGTTCCCATATGTCTTCTAAGATCTTTATGAGTCACAATAGATCAAATATTAATGAGTTTGATACAATTAATAGTGATTCAAGCATTCTGAAACCCCAAAATGGGTCTGCCAGAGTTCAAAGTCCTGTATTAAAATAAAATGTTCTAGTCTTTTTACAAGAGGATATACCTTCTCTATCTATGTATAACAACTCTTAAACATCACACTTTTCTTATAAAGGAGGTTGGAGTCAACCTCACCTCTGAAACATTTGGCAAAGATTATTCATTGACTTCTATACATTAAAATGTTTCCATAATGTTTATTGTATACTTTGAAGAAAAGAAATTTAGATCTTCAAAATAGTCATGAAAATTACTGTGAAGTCTTATTTTTTTGACACTCTAAGTTTCCCTCACACCTTTCCTATGTGCCTTTCAATTAAAAAAAATTTTTCCATTCTTTTTAAGCTATGTTCTGGCTTTGTAGTGTCCAACTTTTGCTCTCTTTACATATTACAAACTCCATAAAAAGAACCAATTCTAACTTATACTGACTATAGAGGACAGAGAAAGACTACCAATTTGGGTTTACAAACCTTTAAATCATTTAAAGTCTCAGAATTACTGGTGCATTGGAGCCACTGACTTTATGATTGACAGCTCTATGGGTAACCAACTGGTTTTCATGGGTGCATATTCAGTCTCCCTTAGAAATGCCATAATACTGAATTATTTATCAATTACTTCTTATCATTTTTCCTTTTTATTTTATATTTAAATTATTAAAATCATTTTGCTGGGGGCTTATACATAGTTTTTCACAATATATACATACCTCTACTGTGCCAAGCACCTTTACATGCCTGCAGTTGTTATCATTCTCCAAATACCCACTTTTCCACTTGACCCCTTGATATCAGCTTCCCATTCTTTCCCCTCTGTCCCTGCTCCCCCTCCCCTACCAACCCTAAATGTTTTATAAATTATTATTGTTGTGTCATATGTTACATTGCCTGACATTTCCCCCACCCACTCCTCTGATGTCTGTCCTCCAGATAGGTAGTAATGTATAAATCATTGTAGTTGCTTCTGTATCTCTACCTACCTTCGCTCCACCCATTCCCTAACTCCAAGGGCTCCGAGGGGCTCATCTGTCCTGGGTTTCCCATATCTCCAACTCCCCTCTCTACCAGTGTACCTTCTCCAGTCCAGCTGGATTTGTAAGGTAGAGTTAGGACCATGAGAGTTGTGGGAAGGAAGCCTTCAGGAACTAGAAGAAAGTTGTATGCTTCATCGCTGCCTCACTGTACCTTGATTGGCCTGTCTCCTCCCCATGATTCCCCTGTAAGGAGGTGATCAATTGCCCACAAGAGGGCCTTGAGCCCCCACCCTGCTCTCCCCCTCATTCGTAATGATGTGAC
This sequence comes from Nesogale talazaci, assembly GCA_004026705.1. Lineage (NCBI taxonomy): Eukaryota > Metazoa > Chordata > Mammalia > Afrosoricida > Tenrecidae > Nesogale > Nesogale talazaci. The sequence continues at coordinate 114,758 of PVJH01002508.1, read as the reverse complement.
TACTGTTCTTTGATGCTTGATACCTGCTCCCTTCGACCCCTATTGATCACAGAGGCTGGCATGCTTTTTCCATGCAGGAAAGCCCACATTTTTGTCCTTTTCAGTAATTTATTTTTTTAATTCTTTTCATATTAAAAAGTAGGATTATAAATTAATATAACTTAATAGCTGAAAATACAATGAAACTATATTTAAGACACTAAGGCTGATGTAGTCTAATGAGTTTTTAGAGTCATCATCCTACATAATGATAGTAACAAGTCATATATAGATGCCAAAAAAGGATATTAATATTTCCAAGCTATTGTGGCAGTCATGTGCTTATGTTAATTTTATGATTGGAATGTAGGGGTGGAGTCTAGCCTGGTAATATGGAGATAGCCATTGAGTAGCCCATGAGGCCTCTATGTGGGCATGGCTTTCTCCTGAGATTTCTGGGAAATCTCACGATATTTCCCTCATGAAGATGAGAAACTTTCTTCCCAGTTGTTGAGAGCTAGTCTCAGAGATGAGGAATCACGGAAAAGACAAGCTGGCAGTGTCCGAGAAGCTTGAGGTGTCAGCGGAGAGACCACACAGCCTTGCCCTGGTGGAGCCAGACCTCTGAAGCTGGGGTGGCCACATGGAGACCTCTGCCAGCAATGAGTTGCTTCTGCTGTTCATTGACCCTGAGCCCTGGAAGTGAAGAGCCATGTGGAGACCCCTGCCAGCACCTGGATTCTGCACCCACTGACCTGTGGTCTCCTTCTGTGGGTCAGAAGGAGACTATTTAGACTGATTTGGGGCATATGAGTTAATGGACTTAAGACTTTGAACTGGACTGGGCTCAATGTCCTGTTCCTCCTGTATATAAAACTTTTCCTTATAGCTATATGTGTGTCTATGAAGTTTGTTCCTCTAGTCTGCCCGTACTAACACAGCTATGTATTTGTTAATTTTTTTTACCAAAAAAGTATCACATTCAAAGTACTCTCCATCACACTTAATACATAAGTCAAATTTGCGATTACATTGTTGGAAATATTTTTTTAACTCATCCCTTGGTTTTTGTTTTCACCTCTTCAGGGTTAAATCTCCACTCTTTCATGTCCCTCTTCATTCACAGCAATAAAAATAAGTCATATGGAAGGAGGTCAGGGAGTAAGCTGCGTGGGACAAGAGAGACATGCTGTTAATTTCCAATAACTGGCACACTGTGATGGCCGCTTGAGCAGGTGCATTGTCACTGTGGCAAACCAGTTCCCTGCCTGCCACAAATCAGGCCTTTTTTTTTTGTTGCACACTGCTCCACAATCTTTTCAGACCTACTAAGTAGAAAGATTGATTCATAGTCTGACCTGGTGGAACAAACTCCAAACGCATTTTACCTAGACATTTTCATCTGTCTGGGAAGTTGACAGACATTCAGAACAAGATTTGTCATTAATCAACATTTCACCAATTTTGAAGTGAGAAGACCACCCATACACTTGAATTTTTCTCATAGTGTTGTCTTTGTAAGCTCTGTTCAGCAACACAACAGTTTCTGCACAGTTTTTCTCAAGCAGGAAACAAAACTTCACACCTTCACTCTGTTCTCTTTAATCAGTCTTCACACACACAAAAATGAGGTTTAAGCAAAACTGTTTTCATGAAAAAATTCACTGTGACCATGCAGAACCTTATCAGGTGATGCCACTGGGTGTATTAGCTCAGATCCAGTTTTTAGAAACTCACTTAGTGGGGGAAAAACAAGTCCACCCAGCAGAGATTTTTTTTCCATTTTTTTGCTGGTACCCCCTCATATATTTTATAAGCTATTTTGAAGCTCTTTATATGTGAATACTTAAAAAGAATTCCTTTATAATACTCAAAGGACAAGAAAAATAAGAGTTAACCTAAAAATCAATGGGAATTTATTCAAAAGCATTATATTGGGGAAAATATGTGGTTAAATTGAATCTTCTTAAATCCTTATGTTAAATTCTTGCATGGTTACCTGTTCATGTTATGTGAACATTCTAGGCAATACTTACATAGAAATACTTGTATTACAGATAAACTAAATGCTTGAGAATTACATTTTTTTCTGAATTCATTGAAAAAATAAGTTGGGAGAAGTATTATTTCCTATAATGAAGCGATAATTAGACTCTACAATGACTGGTACTATTTGATTGTTTGTTAATACTGTTTGTTTCTTATTTTAATAGAAACCCACATTTGATTTGCAGGATTATATTCAGTATTCTAAATACATATAACTTAATTGGACAGTACCTGCTTTTACAATTAAAACAATTAAATGTTGGGATTAACTGAATTGAAAAAGGAGACTGCCACATTTTTATTTCCTTGAAGAACAACCCCAAACTATTTACAATCTCACCTGATACTCAACTTGAGTTTTGCTTTTGGAAGCTAAAGAGATAATTTGAATGCAAGTGTCTTTGTATAATTCTTCCTTCCAAGAGAGGGATAAAATGTATACCCAATTATCATGCATTATTCACGTGCTCTGCTGGTTTTGTTAAGTGAGTTGCTTCTTCTTATAAAAACACTATAAAGAGATGCCATAACTCATGCTTATGTATGAGAAACTGATGCTTGTTGAGTTATGCCAATTTGGAAATATTAAAGCCAAAATTAAACTCTGAACATTTTTTGGGGGGGCATCACGGCTCTGCGGTGGGAGTAGGATGCCCAGACCCACTGCTGGAATTGAACCTCCCTTCCAGTGGGCCGCAGTTCAGTGCACAACCACTACGCCACCGAGGCTCAGCCCAAACTCTGAACATTTTAAAGTAAAAACACTTACCTGTTTTCCATGAAAATACAATGGAATCTAGGTATTTTTACCCATAAGAGATAGATACAAACGTTATGAGGTTCATAGAAAAAGAATGGCATATTTCCATAAAATGCACCTATAAGTCTGCTTATTGCAGCAAATTAATGATTTGTGTTTGCATTCCATGTGTTTTATACAGGCTGACTAAAAATATGCTATTCTTGATAGTAGTAATAAAAGGCTTGTTTACACATTTTAATATTGTCAAGGCTTATGAAGGATATAGTAATATTTTCACTAAAATGTGTAGCTACTCATTTTCCTTTACTAAATACCAATTGCTGAAATAATGAGCAGCTAACTGAAAGGTCACTGGTTTGAACCTACCACCCACAACACAAAAGAAAGATAAAGCAATATGATTCCATTCATATCTCCATCATTGGACACCCAGGGAGCAGTTTCCCTCCATCTCATAGGGGCATCTATAACTTGCAATGGGTTGGGTGGCAGTGGGATGGTACCGCTACCAAAATATTTATTCTAAAGTCTGACTTATAGCTTCATTTTTCATACAGTTATTATATTCTCATAACTTTGTAATATTTTCTTTCCATAACATACAGTAAAGTTACCATGATAGTCTTAGATTAATAACTTTTCATAATTTTAAAGGGTAATGTAGAATCATAGACTACAAAATATTTTTAATTTTAGATTTATAGAGGAATAAGAATAGTAAACATAATTTTGTGGCTTTTAGGGGAATACAACTTCTATTTCATTTCATTTCTCTTATTAATGGGTGCCATTGAGTCAACGCCAACTCATAAGGCCCCAACATAAAGAGACTGAACCATGGGTAATCCTCACAAATGTTCTTGTTTTGTTTTGGGAGCACGTTGCTGTGTCCACTACATCAGCCTGTCTTCCTGAGGATCATCCTCTTTTTCACTGAATTTCTACTTACAGAAGCAAGAAAAATAAAGCGCTTTTATGGACTGACCAACTTTATAACATGTCCAAAATATATTAGCCAAATTCTCTTTAGTTACATCATAAGGAACATTCTTGTTGTAGCTTCTTCAACATTGATTTGTTTGTTTTGATGGCAGTCCATGGTATTTTCAATATTTAGGACTAATCTTTTGTTCCAAATGAATCAGTCAGTCTCCAGTATTCCTTATTAATGGTCCAGCTTTTACACAGATATAGCACAGCATACTTAAAAAGCATTGTGGTCTGCTTTAGGACCACCTGTGTATCAAAATAATGGCCTTGCTCTTAATAAATTATTAACAGTAGCAGATTTTCTCAACACAACATTTATATGACTACTTGACTATTGCTCTTAGGAGCATTGATTATAAAATCAGCAAAATGAAATCCTTGACAATGTAATCCTTTTTCTCTTTATCATATATTGTTTATTGATCCAGTTGTAAGAATTTTTGTTTTCTTTACATTGAGCTATGATTTATATTGAAGATTATAGTCTTTTACTTCCATCAGTGAATGATTTAAGTCCTCCTGGTTTTCATCAAGCAAGGTTGTACCATCTGCATATCATAGGCTGTGAATTTAACTTTTCCATCCTAATGCGAAGTCTTTTTCAATCTATCCAGTTTTTAAGTTTATTTACTGCACACCAATACTATGTATGGCAGCATGATAAAGTGTTGGTGCACATTTTTCTGTATTTTAAACCATGCAGTATTTATTTGTTCTGTTTGAACGGCTGCTTCTTGACCTGTGCACAGATCCCTCATGAGCACAATGAAATGTTTTGGATTCCCATTCTTTGCCATGTTATTTGAAGTTTATTTGATTCTCACAAATTCATTTGCCATTTTATTCATAATCCCAAGGTATGGCACATGTAAATTTTGAGTATTATCTGTTGTTATTCACTGAAGGACTTGCAAACAAGAAAATTCACAATAATAGTTGGTATTCCCACGAACTATGAAGTTAAATTTTTTCTGACTCATGACTACCATATGAGCAGAATATAATTATCCCATAGGATTTTACAGTTCTTTTCCTTTTAGGAGCAGATCATTAGGCTTTCATCTGAGATCCTTTTTTTTTTTTTTTGGTGGGGGGAGGGGGACATCACTGCTTTCTGGTGGTGGGAGTAGGAGGCCCAGCTCCACTGCTGGAATTGAACTTCCATCCCAGTGGGCCGCAGTCCCACACACAACCACTACGCCGCCAGGGCTCAGCCCCATCTGAGATCTTTTTTGGTGAGTTTTCTTTCAGATCTATAAAAGCATTGTTGTTTTTATTCTCCTGTATGCAGGTGATTTGATGGGTTTTGTGTCCGGAAGCTCAGTGCGTTGACAATTAAAGGCTAGTAAGGCAAGGAACTCTGGTAGCTCTGGTGATTCTTATATTTGAACTGTTAACTGCACAATAAGTGGTTCAAAAGCATCAGCCTCTCCTCAGGAGAGAGATGTGTCTTCTCCTAGAAAGAGTTACATCCTCGGGAACTCCTCGAGACAGTTCTAGCCTGTGTTACAGGATTACCATGACCTGAAATAGAGTCGAGGGCACTAAGGGGCCAAACACAATGGACCCTTCTCCATCAGGAGATTCTCCATTTGCTACTAATTGGTTGTAAGAATATCACAACCCCATTCCTCATATTCCAGCCACGGTATAGTTTAAAGGAAGTTTCCTTGGAAACTGCTTCCTATATAAGCAGAAGCTATGGAAACAGCTTGCTTGCTTTCTTACTAGATCTGGATCCTGTGTTTCATTCATTGACCTCCAATTCTTTGGGATCGAGCCAACTGCCTGCCATATTGCCTATCAATTTCAGGATTCATAAGCAGCCTGCCAGCTGACCTAACATTAGGCCTGTTGACTTTGTATTCACTTCTTCACTCTGACATCCTGACCTTAGATTCTGCAGCCCCCAGCCTGTATTAACTCTAACTGAACTTGGGTGCTTCAACAGTTGTGTAATCCATCATCTCTCTCGTTCCATATATATACAAAGAACCAACATCTTAGCATAGTCAAGTGGCTACTGATTCATAATAACCCTTTAGGACATGGTAGAACTTCCCCATGTATGTTTCTGAAACTGCAACACTTTACAGAAGTAAAAAGATATCTTCCTTTCTCTGGATCCAGTGGTGGTTTCAAACTTAGGACGTTGATTGGGTGTAGCAGCCCAACCCCTAACCAGTATGTCACCAGGTTCTGGGGTCAGCAGTTATCACCCAGTGGGTCATAAGCCCTCTGGGGGGGTCAAACCACCCTTTCAAAGAGGTTACCTGATTCATAACAGTAACAAAAATTATATTTATGAAGTAGCAATGGAAATCATTTTATGCTTTGGGGTCACCACAGTGTGAAGAACTTTATGAAAGGGTCACAGCATTAGAAAATGGGGGAAATCACTGCAACACTGATAACAGAAGGACTGAAGCCTTTATGTCATTAGATAGAAAACAGATAGGGAGAAAGAAGAAAAAATGCTCACAAGTCAACTGACTCAAGGTGGCCACACATATACAGGAATAGAATTACAATCTACAGGATTCTCAATGTAGTATTTATTTTGTTCTGTTTTGCTTTCCAGGGTGACATTTTTCTAATGTCACTTCGAGGTGCATCAACCATCTGATTATAACACCATATTAAGTATCGTATCCAGACAGTAAAGATAGATACGTAGAGAGAAAGAGAAAATATTTGAGTGGCAAAATAAAGTGTCAAAGTCTTTATTCACAGGACACTTCTACCTGTTAATGGGTTGTATAAAGATCCTTTTTACAATAGAATAAATTATTGTGCTTATTTTTGTTGATTTTTTTTTTATTTTGTTAAATTTGGGTTTTTTTAAAATCATTTGGTTGAGGGCTCATACAACTCTTATCACATGTGATAGGTAAGATTTTTTTGTCAACATGGCCAAAGATAATAGGTAGGTCTCCTTGTTCCTCTTGTGCCTCAACCTCCAAGTAACACTATCCGTGGGACACCTAATTATGGACTGTGTAACTGTGAGTCAAGGTTCCTTCAAGCCCTGCTTCGCCACTCTCCTGAAATATACATCTCTTGAGCTGGGACTGTTAGACTCTGTCATCTTACTGACTGTTGGTGACCCACTGTGCTGTTTACTACTTGTGGCAAGATAGCATGAATTGCTCTACCCTCAAGACTCAAAGGACTGCCAGTCTACTTGCTGTCTCATGCAAGTGAGTTGCACCAAGCCATTTGTACTGCTTTATAGATTAGGTAACTGTTTATTTCTTATCATATATATCCTTCTACCTATAAAGATATATAATGAGAATTACTAGTGTCCTGGTTTTATTTACTTAGAGAACCCTTCCAATCCAAGTGGTACCAGGGGTGCTTCTAGAGAAATAAAATAATAAATATGGGTTTCTTTTATTGGTTCTCCAATTTGATTAGTCTTAAGAGCACTGATGATGCTAATTCTACACCTAAAACCAGGCTAATTCTGCTTCTCCTAATAGTCCATGGTGTGAAATAGAAAAGCTAATAAATAAAGTAGGAGTTCTGATAGATGGGGTTCTGGTTAAAGGAGAGACTCTAGGAGATCACGTGTTTGATATTTTCCAGCAGATTTGTCAAGATGGCAAGTATAGAGAAGTTGGTTGGCTGGTCCTCCTTACAAGGAACTATGTGATTAAGGAGAGGGATGATCTCAGGGCCTCAGAAGCTTGCCTCAAGTGCCAGCTCACGGACTTAAGGTTTCTGCCTCTGCTACAGACTAGAACCTTCTAGTCTGAAGTAAGACATAAACGATCTGACATTGCAGAGAACCAGGTCTAATGTCTCATTATGCGGGTGGCTTAATTATAGCGTCAGCTGAATGGCAGATCTAGAGCAGTGTCTGATGTCAAAGTGAGGGCATTGATAGGATAAAACTGGGATGAAAATATATAGGCTGATGATCCAGAAGAAGAGGATATTGTGCCGCCTCTAGAAACAATTGAACCAGCTCAAGTCAATAGAGCTACCCCTCCCAGCTGAAGATATTAATCCACTATCAATAAAATAACCAACACCTGAACAGATCAACCAACCTACTCAACATGAAGCGCCCGGGGGGGCTGTATCTCTACCATTGCCTGAGGGAGATGGCTTACAAGATAGTGCTGAGAACACCCAGGAAACACCCTCACCATTGATAATTTCTGCTTGATCCTTAACTAATATTAAGGCCAAGAAAGCTCCTAAGGGTGGGGTCAGGGTGATTACTCAAGAAGACAGTCACAAAGGACTGCTCAAGCTTTCAAATATGTACAAACAGAAGCCTGGAGAATATCCCTTGGAATGGTTACTGAGGGTGTGGGATACTGGTGCAAGACATGTAATGTTATACCAGTCTGAGTTTCTGGATATGGGACCCCTAAGCACAGAATCTTCTTTGAATGTCTCAGCGAAAGAGAGGATCCAACTCCTTGTTTGGTTGGTTCTCTGAAGCATGGACTGCCCGATGGCCTAGATTAGACCAACTTGAGGTGCCTGACCTACCTTGGTACACTGTAGAAGAAGGCATCCAAAAGCTGAGGGAAATTGGTATGGTGGAATGGATCTATCAGTATACTCCCATAGACCCAAAAAGGGGGTGTCCAGAGGACATATTCTTCACCACAACCATAAGAAGTAAGTTTGTGAGATGGGCCCTAACATCTTTGAAGACTCCTATAATTGCTATGTTGTGTGCATTGGGATTAACTGTGGGAACTGCCTTAAGTGATCTCTGATATTTGCCCACGATGGTGCTAATTGGACTCTGTGGTGACAGAAGGCAAGTGTCAGCACTGAATCAAGAGAGACAGGGTGGATGCTGTTTTAAGACAACAAGGCTTTTGTAGTAATCACAGCAGCCTGTTTGTCTCGTGTGGAATTATGGCATTGGCTACTTAGTCACAGTGTCCCTAGGAGTGAGATACATGGGAAACCTACTAAATATTTACATGACATATACATGCAGAAAGATTCTGGATCAGGTGAGCAGCAGGATAGGCAGTCAGGATCACTCAACTAATTCCCAGACCTGAACCAGTTTACAGCCTCACAACCCCTTGAATGAGGGGAAGGCCGGGTCCCTTGGAAGAAGGACCCTGCTATATCACCAAAGGTTTATGCTGCTAGTCTTTCTTCTAGCTTTCCCCAAAGGGACCTGCAGACTTTCACAAAAGTGACTGTTCATTGGGAGAAAGGAAATAATCAAACGTTTCAGGGATCGCTGAACACTGGTTCTGAACTGACACTAATTCCAGGAGACCCAAAGTGTTTCGAAGCCCCGCCACTTAGAGTGGGGGTTTATGGAGGCCAAGTTATCAATGGAGTTTTAGCTCAGGTATGCCTCATTGTGGGTCCGGTGGGTCCCCAAACCCATCCTGTGATTATTTCCCCAGTTCCTGAATATATTATTGGAACAGACATACGTAGTAACTGGCAGAATCCCCATATTGGATCCCTGAAATGTGGAATAAGGCCTTTCATAGTGGGAAAGGCCAAATGGACACCATTAGAATTGCCATTCCCTAGGAAAATAGTAAACCCACAGTAGGACCACATTCCTATAGGGATTGCAGAAATTAGTGCCACCATCAAAGACTTGAATGATGCAGGGGTGGTGATTCCTACCACATCTCCATTTAACTCATCCATTTGGCCGGTAAAGAAGACAGATGGATACTGGAGAATGACAGTGGATTATCCTAAGTTAACCAGGTGATGATTCCAATTGCAGGTGCAGATGTGAGCTCATTGTTTGAGCAAATTAATACTCCTCCTAGTACTTGGTATGCAGCTATTGATTTGGCCAATGCCTTCTTCACAATACCAGTCTCAAAGATTGATCAGAAGCAGTTTGCCTTCAGCTGTGGAGCAACAGTACATTTTCACAACTCTCTCCACGCTTCTGCCCTATGCACTAATTTAGTCCAAAGGGAGCTCAATGGCCTGTCTATTCCACAAAATGTCACACTAGTACAATATATTGATAACATTATGCTGATTGGACCCACTAAGGAGAATGTATCAAAGACTTTAAATTCATTAGTGCAAAACCTGTGTACAAGAAGTTGGGAAATTAACCCAACAAAGATTTAAGGGGTAAAATTTCTAGTGGCCAGTGGTGTGGAGCATGTCAAGACATTCCCAGTAAAGTGAAGAAGACACAACGTATAGTGGGCCTCTTCAGATATTGGAGGTAACATATCCTTCACTTGGGTGTTCTACTTTAACCTATTTATCAGGTGACATGAAAGGTCTCCAATTTTGTGTGGGACCTGGAACAAGAAAAGGCTCTGCAACAGGTTCAGGCTGCCGTGCAAGCTGATTTGCCACTGGGATCTTATGATCCAGCTGACCCAATGGTGCTAGAGGTGTCAGTTGTTGATAAAGATGCAGTGTGGAGTCTTTGGCAGACCCCTTTTGGTGAATTACAGCATAGACCATTGGGATTTTGGAGTAAAGTCCTGCCATCCTCTGCAGACAACTACTCCCCCTTTGAAAAACAGTTGTTGGCCTATTATTGGGCTTTGGTGGCGACTGAACGCCTCACCTTGGGCCACCAAGTCACCATGAGGCCTGGACTACCCATCATGAACTGGGTATTCTCTGACTATAAGAGTCATAATTGGACATGTGCAGCAACAATCCATTGTTAAATGGAAGAGGTACATATGAGGTCAAGCCAGAGCAGGACCTGAGGTACAAGTAAGCTGTATGAAGAAGTGGTCCAAATGCCCACAGTCCCCACTCCAGTCACATTACCTTCTCTCTCCCAGTCTGTACATGTGGCCTCCTGGGGAGTTCCTTATGATAATTTAACTGAAGAACAGAAAAGTCATGCATGGTTCACAGATGGCTCTGCATGATATATAGGCATCAATCATAAGTGGCAGCAGCACTACAGCCCCTTTCTGAAATCTCCTTCAAAGATCATGGTGAAGGAAAATCCTCCCAATGGGCAGAACTCCGAGCAGTGCACCTGGCCATTCAATTTGCCTGCAAGAAAAAATAGCCAGTTGTGAGACATAATACTGATTCATGGGCTGTGGCTAATGGCTTGGCTGGATGGTCAGAGACTTGGAAGGAACATGATTGGAAGATTGGTGACAAGGAGTTGTGTGGAAGAGGTATGTGAATGGATCCCTCTGAATGGGCCGAAAAAGTAAAGGTAATCGTGTCTCATGTGAATGCTCACCAAAGGGTTACCTCTGAAGAGGATGAATTTAACAATCAAGTGGATAAGATGACACACACTATGGAGACTAGCCATTCTCTTTCCTCTGCCACTCCTGTTATTGCCCAATGGACACATGAACAAAGTGGACATATAGGCAGGGAGGGAGGTTATTCATGGGCTTCCACTCACCAAGGCTGACTCGGCCACAGCCACTGCGGAATGCTCCACATGCCAGCAGCAGAAACCAACGTTAAGTCCTAGGTATGGAACCATTCCTTGGGGAGATCCACCAGCAACATGGTGGCAAGTTGATTATATAGGAACACTTCCATCATGGAGGGGGTAGCGTTTTGTTCTGACTGGAATAGACACCTATTCTGTATATGGATTTGCCTTCCCTGCACACAATACTTCTGCCCAAACCACCGTTCCTGGACTTACAGAATGCCTCATCTACCAGTATGGCATCCCACATAGCATAGTTTCAGATCAAGGAATTCACGTCACAGCAAATTCAGTATGGCAATATGTCTATGCCCATGGAATCCACTGGTCATATCTTGGTCCTCATCATTCTGAAGCAGCTGGCTTGATAGAACGATGGAGTGGGCTTCTGAAGACACAACTGCAATGCAAACTACGTGGCAACAACTTGTGAGGTTGGGGCAGTGTTCTCCAGGAAGCTATACACACTTTAAACCAGCAGCCAATATATGGTGCTATGTTTCCAGTAGCCAGCATTCATGGGTCCAGGAAGTAAGGGATGGAAACTGGACTGGTACCACTCAATATTACTCCTAGTGACTCAGTAGCAGCATGTTTGCTTCCTGTCCCAGCAACCCTATGTGCTTCGCGCTTAGAGGTCCTGGTCTCTAAGGAAGGAACTCTCCCACCTGGAAACACAGCATTGATTCCACTGAACTGGCAGCTGAGAATGCCCCCTGGCCATTTTGGACTTCTTAAGCCTTTGGGTCAACAGATCAGGAAGGGTGTCACTGTACTGAGTGGTGTGATTGACCCAGATTATCAAGAAGAAATTGGACTGGTGTTACATAAAGGGAGTAAGGAAAAATATATCTGGAATCCAAGAGATCCCATAGGCCGACTCTTAGTGCTACCATGCCCTGTGATAAAAGTTAATGGTAAATTATAGCAACCCCATCACGACAGGACATCTAATGACCTAGATTCCTCAGGAATGAATGTCTGGGTCACCCCACCAGGCAAAAATTCACAACCAGCTGAGGAGATTGCTGAGGGCAAAGGTAATACAGAATGGATAGTAGAAGAAGGTAGTTCTATCTATCAGTTACGACCATGTGATCAATTGCAAAAGCAAGGTTTGTGACTGTGTATTTTCTGTATATGAGCTTATTGAATCTCTTTTTTTTGTTAATGTATGATATATCAGCTACAATTGGACTCAGTGTGTTCTCATTTATATGTATGATAGATGTTTGATGTTAAGTGTAAGTTTGATTTCATTGATGTCTGGAAATTTTATATGGCTAAATAATTGTGTACAGGTGCCACATTGGCAAGGGGTGGATTGTGATTATTGTGCCAACATTGCCAAAGATAATAGGTAGGTCTCTTAGTTCATTGTGTGCGTTGACCTCCAAGCAACACTACCCATGGGACATCTAATCAATGGATGGTGTAGCTGTGAGTTGAGGTTTCTTCAAACTTTGCTTCACCACACTCCTGGAATATTCATCTCTTGAGCTGGGGACTGTAGGACTCTGTCATCTTACTGACTGTTGGTGACCCACTTTGCTGTTTGCTGCTTGTGGCCAGATAGCCTGAATTGCTCTACAGAGGCCTACTTGGCGACCTTCAAGATTCTAAGCACAGCCAGTCTACTAGCTGTCTAATGCAAGTGATCTGCCCCGAGCCATTTGTACTGCTTTATAGATTAGTTAACTGTTTATTTCTTATCTTACATAGCCTTCTATCTTTATAAATATGTAAAGGGAATTACTAGTGTCCTGACTTTGTTTCTCTAGAGAACCCTGTCTAACACATCACAATATACACATACATTCACTGGGTCAAGTACTTTTGTACACTTGTTTCCCTCATCATTCTCAAAACACTTGCTTTCCCCTTCAGCCCCTGGTAGCCACTCCCCCTTTCCCCCCCTCCCTTCCATCTCCCCCATGAGCCCCAGATAGTTAATAAATTATTATTATTTTGTCATATCTTACATCATCTGATGTCTCCCCTCACCCACTCCTCTGCTGTTCATACCCCAGGAAGGAGGTCATATTTAGATCCTTGCAATCTGTTCTCCCTTTCTATCCCTCCTTCCCTCCACACTTCCATTATTGCCTCTCTCACCACAGGTCCTAAGGGGTTCTTCTGGTCTGGATTCCCTGTATTTCCAGTGCCTATCTCTACCAGAGTTCATTTTTTTGCCATATATTTTTGAGCTGACTATTCAAATAATATCATCTCAAGTAGCTGTTGTCAAGTACAGAGCTATCAATTTGATCACAGTTATTTTTCATTAAAGATGGATCTGTAGATCAGTCTGATAAGATTATAGAATATAATTATTAAACATACCTGATACTATCCATAAGTAATTGTGCATTCTAATTTTTGTTTATGGAAGTTCTCTAGAAAATTTTAGAGTAAATATGTAGTTGCTCATTGTAGGAACCATAGTGGCCCAATGTTAAGTTGCTTTGACCAAGAAGGATTTTGCTCAAAACAGAAATATCAGAATTTTGAACAAACCACTGGTTCCAAAGTAGCTAAGACCTAGCAACATGCTCCCATAACAATTTACAGTTAATAAAATCCGAAAAGATATTTTTCTGTCTTACAGGTTCCCTATGAGTTTGAATTGACTCAAGATGACAAAAGAGAAACAACATCCAAGCTACAAGGTGTTGTTGAGACCATTTTTAATTATTGTGAGTCTATGTGTGTCAGAGTGGATCTAAGTTTAAATAAATTTTTTTTATTTTGTTTTTTTGTTTTGTTTTTGGGGCATCACTGCCGTCTGGTGGTGGGAGTAGGAGGCCCAGCCCGGCTGCTGGATTTGAACCTCCAACCAAGTAGGCCGCAGTCCAGCGCACAACCACTATACCACCGGGGCTCAGCCCCTCAAATAAATTTTTAATGAACAGTTTCTAAGGAAAAAAAATAACCAAGCCTTTATTTTGAGAAACTGCATCTATGTCAACATGCCATCTTGAGTTTAGCAGTCAAGAATGTTGTTTTCACCACCCAGAAACTCTGTTATCTAAGATAAAACTAAACAAAACCCAAAACTAATAAACTCACAGCGACCAAATCTGTCATTACTCATTGTCCTAGGCTGGATTATCTTGAGGAACAAAAATCAGTGACACCCATCTATATATAAGAAGGAATTTTAATTTTAAATCAAGAAATAACTGTATATCAAAAAGGCATCCCTGTCCAGCCTTACTCAAGATCATGTGTCCCATGTGATCAGACCCCTCCTCAGACTCGTGTAGTTAGTTATAGAATGATGCTAACGTGCTGAAAGAGGAATCTGGAAGCAGGGAGATCCCAGTTGGTGGGAATAAGGCAGGCTGTAGACACTTGGAGGTTGGCTTCCAGGGTCAATGGCCCACATGGAGCCTCCCCCAAAAGCTAACGCAGTTCAGGGAGGAAAAAGGGGAAGGAAAGAGAAGAGGGGAGTTCTCCCAGACTGTCTACACAAAGACAAAACCCCAAGGAGGCATCATCAGGCTGTGCTCTAATTTGGATTTTATCCCTCCACTTTCACACAGATACATATTAGCCTAAACTCTAACTGGCACTCTCATGAGACCTTATAGCATGAAAATACAACTGCCTCTGTGGGTTTCCAGTACTGTACAATGTATACAGAAGTAGAAATTCTCATCTTTTTCCTGAAGAATCATCTGTGGTTCTAAATTGCTGAACTGAGTTTAATAGCCCAAAGCAGAATCCATTATGCCACAGGGCATCATAGATCACACTCAACACTCATATGCCACACTCCACATGTAACCTGTTTTATTTCAAATTAAAAGGTTATATATATGTATGAATATGAAAGATGAGACTGTTCATTCCTATAAAAACTAACAGTTTCGAAAACTATAGAGAGCAGTTGTACTCATTCCTGTAAGGTCTGTAAGGTGTCTATGAATCAGATTCAAGTTGATGGCAGTAGTTTTAGGAAATATTTGAGCGAGCAAGAACGCATAAGGTGATACCATGTTATTGAATACCCTGTTAAAGACGGGAAAGTAAAAAAGCATTATCAAGTTGGTAACATTCTCTGAAAATTTAAAACTCCTAAGTGTCTCACAGGAATCATCTGTGATTCACATACCCAATGAGATCTCACAGTTCTGAAACCTGTGTTCAATACGCTTGTTAGATCTTCTCTTCAGTGTGGTAAATGTTTCAAACTGATAACTTGCCTTCAGAGGAAAACGTTGCCCTGGAAACATTCTCTCAATCTACTCTTGTTCCAAACTGCTGTTGACATTTATGCAGACAGCATACCTACCTCCCCTAGTCTCTTTCTAGACCTCCGTAATGTCCCTCCTCATTAAACTGAACTTAAAATGCATGTACTTAGAATACTACTGTGTTTCCTAGCAGGTTTACATTGATATCTTTTATGCCACACCTCATATTCCCAAAAGGCTATTATTTCATCAAATATACTTAATAGTTCTATATTAAGATTAAAATTTTATGATTAAAATTAAGATTTTAACTATCTTAAAATAGTTCTATTTTCTTAAGACTATTTTAAGAAAAATAGTTTCTATTTTTGTTACATGTCCAATATTATTCCCCAAGTCACTATATCTATATATATTTCAAAGTACTAATATGTGTAAAATATAAATTACATATTTTCCTTGTGTTAGTAATCCAGAAGCATTTATGTGAGGAGAAATTAAAAAAAAAAAACTATTGCTTCAAAGATACAAACCTTTACTAAGCAAAATGACCAAAATGTAAAGCGATTGTTTCTGTAATATTGTCCATTTAGTTCAAGGGTCAGCAAACTGGGGCTGGATAGAAACTTGTGGTTTTGGGGCACATACATGTGACTTTTAAGTAAAATTGAAAAACATAAAGGATATTCTTCAGAGAATGGTGATCGTTTCATTTGTTTTTAAAAATATATTTATTGGTTTGGAATTATTTTTACATTGCTGTGAGTGACAGAATTGGCTCTTTTGGCTCAAAAGTTTGCCAAGTACCTGATCTAGGTCTGTCCACTGCTGACGGTGCTGTTCTCACCTCTGCATTTGTTCCTAAAAAATCTGTGTTTTCAGGTCCCTTTTAAGGGTATTGGTGACATTGTGGCTACCTGCTGGGTCAGCATTTCAAAATCACTGGTTGCTCCTGAGGGTAAAGATGGGGTCTTTTATTCCCCCAAACTGCTATGATCTAAAAATCTTCACAAGAGTGGTCTTTCCCTGTCCTACAGGGTCACTATGATATGGCATTGACTTGATGGCAGGTTAACGGTGGGGAGCGGTGTCTTTCAAGAGAGCCTATCAAAAGTACACCTTTGTGACATCAAAAGTTAGTCACCATAAATCTCTGAGCTCATCTCTGTTCAATGACTTTTTTAAAGACGCCCTGTGTATACTAAGACAAATGTATCATCAAGAGAACTTTCTATAGAAATCAACTAATTACAGAAGCATGCTTACACACATTTTATTTGAAATAAGCTAGACATGTATGAACTTGAACCCTAGTAGGAATATTTTTTTACTTATGTCCATATTTCTATTCTGTCATAAGTTTGCATTGAATATAAATGCACTTTTCAATTTTTTGAACATCTAACACCTACTTATAACTTGTCCATTTTATGATGGACTATACATAATTTTATGGTAGGTAAATTACTACGTATGCAGTAATAAATACTGCATACATTGTTGCAGTTGTAATTTGTTGGTGTTATCATACTCAGTGGGAGAGTTATCATTCTCAGTAGGATAGTTTTACCCTGTAATTTAGGGTCACATTATCAAAATTGACTTATGAAGTTAGTTTGTTTGGGGCTGTTTATCATTCTCAGATATTCACTTAAAAATATCCTTAAGACACTAAATCACTCTCATCAAATAATTCTGACTCAAATTGACTTCACTGTTCCGGTGTATTTCTGAGATTGAAACTCTTTACCGAAATAGAAGGCTTCCTCTTGCAGATTTTCCTTGTGATGATTTACTGTTCACACCCTGGTCTTCAATAAAATAGATGCTAATGCTGAGTGTCATAAGAATAGAAAGTTAAGCAATGTGCAATGACATATGTTCCCCAAGCACCATAACTCAGACTTTCATTAGTATGAAATTTAGGCCAACTTCATTGTAGATTAGGTCTATAGATTAACCTTAATCAGTTATCTACTATCAGAATCAATTGTGATTTTGAAGCTAAATTGCTCACCTTTCTTACACAGTAAGACTTGAAGTGCTTACATGTCTAGCAAAAGAATCATGCCACATTCTAATCCAAATAAGTGAACAGGGCTCTAAGCATGGATATGAAGGCAGGGATCATTAACATCTACGATAATTTAAAAATGGTGAAATATCACCATTCAGATAATTTTATTACTTTTCTAACTAGAATCTTTATTCTCATTCCAAGTAATAAATTGATGATTCTGTGTCTTCCACAAGTGCACTTATTACATCAGTGACAAAATGCCAGTGCTGTCCAAGCATTCTTTACAGGAGTACATTGTAAGTCTTGTGAATTATTAATATATGCACATACATTTATAAATATATCAGTAAATCTATATGTAATGTTTCTAACCTTTAAATATAAATGTATGATTTATGAAGATATCATATGTGGTAGTTATATAATTTCATGTCAACTTGAAGATATAAAAGTGTAGGAGTGGAGTCTAGTCTGTCAACCAGGTCACAGTGTCTTTGGGGCATGACCTCATAAGGATGGTCTTAGAAATTTCCCCCTCTCTCTCTGATTTCATCTTCATGATGTCATGCCATGTTGAGACCTGCAAGGCCTGTGGTGCCATCCCCAGCACTGTCTCCATGAGACTTTGCACCCACTGGGCTGTGATCTCTCTGCATTCTTCACTGTTGTTTGTGGCTGCATGAGTCTGAAGAGGGACTTGTGGAATAGTATCAGACTTACTGACTAAAATTGGACTTATGAGCTTGATCTGAACTGGGCTGGAATGTTTCTAGATTTCTTTCCCTAGTCAACCAAGTCTAACATATGACATTGTGTTAGAGTGGGTAGACTAGAGGAACAAATTTACAGAAATGCATGTGGATATAAGGAAAAAGTTTATATACAAGAGGAACAGGACATTGAGCCCAGTCCAGTTCAAAGTCATAAGTCCAATATTAACCCATATGCCCGAAATCAATCTGTAAAGTCTCCTTCCGACTCACGAAGTCACAGGTTAATGGGTGCAGGATCCCGGCGCTGGCAAGGGTCTCCACAAGACCCCTCACTTCCAGGCTCAGGATTCATCAACAGCAGAAGCAACTCATTGCTGGCAGAGGTCTCTCTGTGGCCACCCCAGCTTCAGAAGTCTGGCTCCATCAGGGAGAAGCTGTGTGGTTTCTCTGCTGGTTCCTCCAGCTTCTCGGACACTGCCATCTTGTCTTGTCTGTGATTCATCATCTCTAAGACTAACTCCCAACCACTGGAGAAGATAGCTTCTCATCTTCATGAGGGAAATATCGTGAGACTTCCCATATGTATCAGGAGAAAGCCATGCCTACACAGAGGCCTCATTGGCTACTCAATGTCTATCTCCAGATTAACAGGCTAGACTTCACCCCTACATTTCAATCATGAAATTAACATAAGCACATGCCTGCCACAGACATTAATAAACAATTATAATGAAACTATATGTGTGTATATATATGTGTGTATATGTATATGTATATGTATATATATATATATATATATCAGAACTAACCACAGATTTGTCAGAAAGGAATCTTGTCATGTTAGAGACTTCGATATATTAAAAAACTTTTACTAGTGAGCAGTTTGCTGGTCTTAAAGAACTATTCATTGTTTCAAATATTTTGTTTTTTCTATGATCAAAATTATTTATTTTTTTAAAATGCACATTGTGTGGAGGAACACTTTGTTCTATTAAATTGTCATTCTGTGATGTTCACAATCCTGACCTGATTGCTGAAAACAAAAAGTGTGTGTGAGCAGATGTGGTGAAGAAAACTGATAGTGCCTGTCTACCAAAAGATACAGCAACTGAGGTCTTAAATGTTTGAAGGCAAAAACATGTCCATCTAGCTCAGAAGCAACAAAGCCCACATGGAAGAAACCCACCAGACTGTGTGACCATAAGGGGTCAAAGGGACCAAGAATCAGGCATCAAAGAACAGAAACTGATATCACAGTGTGCCCACCTTCCCTTTTGGGATTGCTGAAGACAAATGTAGGCATAAGAAAATGTGGAGAAGAAAGCTAACGGTGCCCAGCTATCAAAAGAAATAGTGTCTGGGGTCTTAAGGGCTTGAAGGCAAACAATTGGCCATACGACTCAGAAGTAACAAAGCCCACATGGAAGAAGCAAACCAGTCTGTGCGACCACAAGGTGTTGAAGGGGTCAGGTACCAGGTACCAAGGAACTAAAAATTTTATTAAGGTAAATGAGGGGAACTGCAAGATGGGGACCAAAAATCCATCCATAGGCAATGGACTTCTACTTACAGAGGGGTCACAGGGAGGAGATAAACCAGTTAGGCTGTAGTGTAACAATGATAACACATACAAACTTTCTATAGTTCTTCAATGCTTCCTCTTTCCCACTGTCATGGTCCCAGTAATCCCTTACAAGTGTCGCTGGGCCAGAAGAACACTGGCACAGAGAGGAGACATGGGGTATCCAGGACCTGTGATCCCTTCAGGACCAGTGATGAGAGTGGCAGTGCCAGGGGGATAGAGAGAGGGTGGGGTAGAAAGTGGGAACAAGTTATGAAGATCTGTGTATAACTTCCTCCCTGGGGTACAGACAGCAGGGAGATGGGTGAAAGGAGTTGTTGGATAGTGTACGATATGATTAAATAATAATAATTTATAAATTATCAAGGATTTGTGAGGGGTATGGGGAGGAAGGGGAAAAATGATGAGCCAATGCCAAGAGCTTAAATGGAAAGCAAATGTGTGAGGCTAAGGAGGGCATTGGATGTACAGGTGTGCTTGACACACAATGGACCTATGTATGGATTGCAATGAGAGTTGCATGAGTCCCCAATAAAAGGATTTTTTAAAAGTTACACATTGGGGGCAGTGGGGAGACTGGAGTTACCGCATGGGTGGAGAGAAGGTGGGGTAGAGAGACAGAACCAACTACATGGATCTACATATAACCTCCCATCTGGAGGACAGACATCAAAGGAGTGGGCTCGGGGAGAGGTCAAGTAGTGTAAGATATGACAGAACAATAATAATTTATAAAGTAATGAGGATTGGTAGGGGAGGGAGAGCAGCAGGGTAGAGGGGAAGGATGGGAAGCTGATATCAAGGGCTCAGTGGAAAAGCAGATATTTGGAGAATGATAACAGCAGCCGATATGTGAAGGTGCTTAGTACCATATATGTATTTATGCATTGTGAAAAATTATGTACTAACCCCCAATAAAATGATTTTTAATTAAAACTTACACAATGTAAGACTCCTCCATATTAGAAGGAAAGACAATTTGTTTGGTTTTTTGAAAACTAAACCCCGTTAAGAATTGTTGCTTAATTCAAAATAAACAAAGTATATTATTAGCAGAGTCAGAAATATTTACTTACAATAAAGAAGGAAGAGTATCTGGTGTATGAATACAGGAGGCAGTTAAGGTAGCATTTGGTAAAAACAAGTGATTGGGAAGTATTAGCTTTGTTTGGGTCAAATTTAAGATGGGTACTGTAGTTAGCCATTTCACTACAAAGCCCACGACTTATTCCTGAATGGTTAACATTTAAAAAACATTTTCTAGTGATTAAAAAAATTTAACATTCATGGCATTTGAAATTTCAATGATATTGAAATGCTAGTGTCCATAAATGATGTCTACACCATTTATAACTATATCTGTTTGCATTTTTTGTTTGTACTAACAGAATCAAATTCAACTATGTTTACACTGGTAATTATCTTAAGGATACAAAAAAAATCATAAAATATAACTAAAAGAGTGGAGTTGGAGTTCAGATCATTACCAAAATCTCACCCATTTCCCTTTTTCTGTCTCTTTGTATGTATTCTTCTGCTTAATCTAGCAATTTAATAAAACCCGAAACCAAATTCACTGCCAACGGATTGATACAGACTCCCAGAGACCTCCATGTGGGGTTTCCAAGACTGTAGTTGTTTGTGGGAATAGAAAGTCGAATATGTATCCTACGTACTGATGGACTTAAACTGCTGGCCAGGCATATCACAGTTTAATATTTAACCACTACCACCCCAGGGTTCTAGAGGAACAATTTTTAATTATGCATATTTTATATATTTCATATATCTGTCTTTCAATGACTTCAATATACATACACATTTACAAACTTCCTTAGTAAAGATGGGTAGACTCTAACTTGGTCCTATTTCAAAATTATTCCTGGGGAACCAATGGAGAGGTTTGAGGGGCCTCTATGTGAACAGCCCCCCCCCCCCAAAAAAAAAAAAAAGAATATACTTCAGAGCACAGCACTGAAGCTACAGCTCAGAGAGCGGGGCATGTCTGATCAGAGCACATGAGAGCAGATGAAGGGGCAGGACGAGAAAGTGGAGCGTATCCTGGCTCACCAAGCCTTGAGGATGATATCCCTGTTCAGGCACCAGGGAGACCTTATTGCCGGCCCCACTATAAGACAAGGTGCCCCACATTGATACAAAGTCTTATGGGGGACAGCACTGAAGAGGCAGTTCGGGAATTTTGCCCAATCTGAGCCCACTAAGGGGGAAACACTAGAAGAGTGCAATTGAACAGCAAGGGGAGCAGAGCATTGAAGTCCCCAGCAAATACCAAAAATAGACTTTGGGCCCAGGGCATGTTGCCCCATCAAACTGAAACAGAAAACAATCCTGAAGGTCAACAAACAGACCTTGAGCTATTTATAGGCTTTACTATCTCTTTTGCCATTGTTTTGCTGTTTTGTTTTACTTTGTTTTGTTACTATGCTTTTCTCTGTTTTTTTTTTTTTTGTGAGTGTTATTTTCTCTTCAGGTTTATCTAGGTAAGACCAACTGGATAAACAGTCTGGAGAAGAAAACAATGGGACTGATTGTTCTGGGGAGACATGGGAGAGGGGGAGATGGGAGAAAGGTGTGGGTGTTAACCCCAGGGACAAGGAAACAAGAATTGATTCAAAACCAATGGCGAGGAGTGTGTAAGAGGCTTGGTAAGGCTTGATCAAGAGCAATGTAACTGAGAGGAATTACTGCAACCCAAATTAAGTTTGAGTATGATAGTAGGACAAGAGGAAATTAAAAGGAAGTAGAGGGGGCTGAACCCCGGTGGCGTAGTGGTTGTGCATGGGACTGCAGCCCACTGGGATGGAGGTTAAATTCTGGCTCCACAGGAGCAAAGGTTGGGTCTCCTACTCCCACCACCAGAGGGCAGTGATGCTCTCCCCCCCAAAAAACAACAAAAAAAGGAAATAGAGGAAAGAACTAGGAGGCAAAGGGCATTTATGGAGGTCAAAATACATGCATGTACATATGTAAATATATTGACATGTGATGATGGGGAAATATATCTATGTGCATATATTTATGGGTTCAGTATTAAGATAGCAGATGGACAATACTTGGACAAGATATCAATCCTCCCTCAATGCAATGTTCTATTAATCTGGCATTCCACAATGCTCACCTTCCTGACATGATTGCTGAAGAAAGAGTGGGTACATAAGCAAATGTGAAGAAAATTGATGATGCCCAACTATCAAAATATATAGCATCTGAGGCAGTCATGTGCTTATGTTAATTTTATAATCGAAATGTAGGGGTGGAGTCTGACCTGTTAATCTGGAGATAGTAGCCGATGAGGTCTCTGTGTGGGCATGGCTTTCACCTGAGACTCGTGGGAAATCTCGTGGTATTTACCTCGTGAAGATGAGAAGCTATCTTCTCCAGTTGTTGGGAGTTAGTCTCAGAGATGATTAACCACAGGCAACACAGAATGGCGGTGGTTGGGAGGCTGAAGTAGCCGGTGGAGAGACCACATGGCTTTGCCCTGATGAAGACAGACCTCTGAAGCTGGAGTGGCATGTTGTTGATGGACCTGAGCCCTGGAAGCGAGGAGCCATGGGGAGACCCCTGCGAGCACCAGAATTCTGCACCTACTGACCTGTGACTTCCTGAGTCAGAAGCAGACTTTATAGACTGATTTCGGGCATATGGGTTATTATTGGACTTATGACTTTGAACTGGACTGGAATGGGATGCCTTCTTAGGGTCACATTTCTTTTGTATATAAACCCTTTCCTTATACATATATGCGTGTCTCTGAAATTTGTTCCTCTAGTCTATCTGGACTAACACAGCATCTGTGACAGTCATGTGCTAATGTTAATTTTATGATTGAAATGTAGGGGTGGATTCTAGCCTGTTAATCTGGAGATAGACATTGAGTAGCCAATGAGGCCTCCATGTGGGCATGGCTTTCTCCTGAGACTTCTGGAAAATCTCACAATATTTCCCTCATGGAGATGAGAAGCTATCTTCCCAGGTTGTTGGGAGTTAGTCTTAGAGATAATGAATCATGGACAACACAAGATGGCAGCATCTGAGGAGCTAGAGGAGAAGCCACACAGTTTTACCCCGATGGAGCCACACCTCTGAAGCTGGAGAGGCCACATGGGGACCCCTGCCACTGATGAGTTGCTTTTGCCACCACTGAATGCTGTTGATAGACTCTGAGTCCTGGAAGTGAGGCGCCATGGGGAGACCCCTGCCAGCACTGGGATTCTGCACCCACTGACCTGTTGCTTCATGAGTTGGAAAGAGACATTATAGACTGGTATTGGGCATATGGGCTAATATTGTATTTATGACTTTGAACAGCACTGGGTTGGAATGCTTTCTCAGTGTTCCATTCCTTTTGTATATAAACCATTCCCTTATATCCATAGGCATTTCTATAAATTTGTTCCTCTAGTCTACCAAGATTAACACAGCATCTGTGTCTTAAAGGTTTGAAGATAAACAAGAGGCCATCTATCTCAGAAGCAACAAACCCCACGTGGAAGATGCACACCAGCCTGTGTGATCATCAGATGTCAATGGGATGAGGTATCAGGCATCAAAGAACAAAAAATATATATTATTGTGAATGAGAGGGAGTTAGGCATGGGAATCCAAAGTCCATCTGTAGGCAATTGAACTTCTCCTTACAGAAGTGTTGCGGGGAGGAGACAAGCCAGTCAGGGTGCTGTGTAGCAATGGCAAAACATACAAGTTTCCTCTAGTTTTTTAATGCTTCCCCCCATACACATACACAATTACAGTCCCATTTCTACCATACAAATCTGCCTAGACCAGAGAGGATGTACCCTAGTACAGATAAGAACTGGACACACAGAGAGTCCAGGACAGATAAACCCCTCAGGATCAATAATAATAGTAGCAATAGCAGGAGGCTAAGGCGAAGGTGCGGTAGAAAGGGGGGGACAAATCACAAGGATCTACCTGTAACGCCCTCCCTGGAGAACGGACAACAGAAAAGTAGGTGAAGGGAGATCTTGGACAGTGTAAGACGTGAAAAAAAATTATAAATCATCTAGGGTTCATGAGGGAGGGGGCAGGAAGGGAGGGAGGAAATGAGAAGCTGACTACAGGAGTTCAAGTAGAAAGCAAATATTTTGAGAATGATGATGACAACAAATGTACAAATGTGTTTGACAGAATGGATGTATGTATGGATTTTGATAAGAGCTGTAAAAGCCCCCAATAAAATGATTTTGAATAGAAAAATAATCCTGGGAACTTTACTAATAGGATAAGACTTATTAAAGTTCCCTCACATGAGCCAAGTAATCATGTTAGAGAAGTAGTCATCTTGTAGACATATGGTTTTCCAGGACTCCCTCTATGTCCATATTCACATGCATATGAATGGGTGCTTCTCCAAGATTAATGGGAGTTAGTGGAAAATCCATTATATGAAGGCACTACTTAAAAGAAATATTGGAAACAATACATATAGATATATATGGATCATATTTATTTTCTACATCTTTATGATGTTGATATAAGATTTGTTTTATTTTTAAAGATTTTTTAGTAAACCTGAAATAAAGAAAACTTGTTTATATATCCAAAGAATTCACATAACAAAATTACTAACATAGATCAATAAAAAATACAACTTGAAAATAAACCATGGCAGTAACAATCATAATGGGTAACACCTTCATTTTTACATTGTGCCATATTTTTTCTTATGCATTGTTTCATCCAATGCTTCCAAGAATCTATAATATAGATACTGTTAGGTGGAAAAATTACTACAGATAAGTATCTTCAGGCTTGGCTTCACAATGCCAACACAATCTTTATTATAGACTTATGCCTCAAACTCAATAGCCTATTCTTTTATAGAACAAAAAGAATGAAAATAGGCGAAAAAAACATAAAGACATAAAATCAGTTATTTTATTTGAAAGACTATTCCCAAAGTATTTATACAGTGAGTGGTGATATTTATAATATATATTTTAACTACGCAGTGTCTAGTAAAACTGATTAGAGTTGAGACTTTAAATTCAACATAAAACCAGATTGTATTATTAGAACTGTGAAGGCAAGACTAGCACATTTATTTTCACTGTTTCATCCATCAGATTACATTCCCAATGAATAACTATTCACAACATGCTGCTTATATTGTAGCTCAGCAAACTTAAAATTATATAGTACCAAATAGCATTAGGTTTCAAATTAATCACCTATTTCATAGAACCCCAAGCTCTTACCCTTCATTGTTTCATAATTTCAATTTTTTTGCAAATTTTGAATCAAATGCAGCTGTTCTTCTGCTTCACATTTGCTTGAATAATTTATCTTAATTTATGAACTGCACACAGTTCTCTAATTTCATTCTGGGAAGATTACATCCTTCTTTTCCAAAGTTCATCTAAACAATATTTTGTAGTTTGGCATCTTTTTTATAGAAATTCATTCTTTTTATATAAGCAGCTCCCATTCTGGAAAGTTCAATTAAAAGGATATACATCGAAGTTGTTTTTAGTTCAATGACAAAGATGTTAACTATTAATAAATTATGTATTTTTAAAGTTTAAATCATAAAATATATGTATTTAAATGTTTTGTGAAGCATGGTTCAGTTGTATCATTTTAAATATCTGTCACATTTCTAATGCAGGAAGTAAAGGAAGACATTTTCCACAGGCAACTTTATATTATCAAAAATAGAAAGTTGCACTTATTTTAATGAGCTCATGTGTGCACATAAACTTAACTTGAAATAGCTCATCCTGTTTATTCAATAGTTTACAAATGTGACTACATATCATTAAAAACATCTCCCTTAAAAAATCTCTCTTGGCTTTGCTTACTGTATATACCAAAAATGATCCTAGAATTTACAAAATTGATGTGGAAATATAGGTTCGTGTATGTCACTTTAGTGTATCCGATGTGAGATGCACTGTGTACTCTGATTTAAGTTAGACATGAGACTAAGGCTAACGCTAATCAGCAGGATAAACAGCTTTGGTTTTCCTTCTTGATTTCAAGCATGTTATTGGGAGCTCCTACATCCCTTATAACAGTCCATACATCAATTGTATCAAGCACGTTTGTACATCTGTTGCCATCATAATTTTCAAAACATCTTTCTCCTCATAGCTCATATTGTGCCTTCTAGTACACACTACATGAACATGCAAGCATATGGGAATTTGGGGAACTTTGAAAAGTTTTTTGTTGTTGTTTTGTTTTAGGGGGGCATCATTGCCCTCTGGTGGTCATGGGAGCTACCGAGCGCTGCTCCTGAGAGCCACCGCTGGATTTGAACCACCAAGCCTGTGGGCCCAGTTCCGCACTCAACCCAGGGCTCAGCCCAAACTTTTCGAAAATTGTTAACAGGAGTTATTGCTTGTAATATTCTCTCATCTCAATTTTATTATATCTTGCACTTTTCTATCCCCATTCATTTATTTACCTTTATAATGTCAGTTGAAGTCTCTGAAATAAATTCCACCAACCCACTTAGGAAAATACTACAGAAAAGCTATAGTTTTTAGTAATCAGATTTTGTGGCCATTTCCTTTTTTCTTTCCGCTTTCATTCTCAAGTTGGAAAAAGGAGTTTTGGTGGCATCATGGTCCTGTGATGTGCTGTGTTCCACATGGCGGGCCATTAGAATGCAGCAGCTGCCCCCTGACCAGCTGGCAAGCTCTACAGACTCAGGGAGAAAGGTCCCTGGTGTTCTTCATCTCTATTGGTGTAACTCGTCTAGAAAGCAGATACAACTTAGAAAAACAAAATCTGTGATTCCCATTCAAATGTGAAGAATGCAGATTTTAATAAGAAGTGAAATTTCACAGCCATAAAAGAGGGGGAGTGTAGGAAGGATATTGCTAATTTATTACACCTGTCACTTGCATTCCCACTCCCACTACGGCACCATTGTAAGTGTCAGTGAAGCAGGAGGATGAAAGGCTTTTGAAGCAGCATCAAAGAGAAAGGAGTTATTTGACACAGAAGGCAGGTATTATTCCTGAATTTTAATATTTTCTCAGCTTTCACTTTCAGTGTTAATTATAATATGCCATAGGCTATTAATTACATTTATATTTTTGGAAAAATAGCTTTTTAATTACCAAGCTATCTGTGATTCAGTTCTTGAATAAAAAGAAAGAAAGCCTAAAATGTAACATAATTTTGACAATAAAATTATTGAAATATATCCATTGCATTGATAATAAGTTTTATAATAAATGATGCCCAAATCCTATGTATTAAATTTGAGATATCTGACCATCTTTATTTTCAATGCAATTTTGGGTTACTTATGAGGCAGGTCATTTTATATGTTTTTTATACCGTTTTTGATCTTTGTGATTCTTTTGTTGTGCTTTACTGGAGCTTCCAGAGAAGATGAAGTGGGCTATTCCCTCAAGGTTTGCGTATCAGAAACGGAAAGGAGAAATTCAACTCTATGGAATTGCCAGCTGTCTGAATTTAGCAGATAACAGTGCATTTGGTTTTTGACTCTTGTCTTAAAACAGAAATAATCACATTCTTACTATTCTAAATGACTCTATGAAACATATGTACATATGTATGTACATATACATTTCACAATTTATGACATTGCTCATCTCTTCTATCAGCAAACATTCATTCACTCTCAAAATTTGTCTCCCTATCTATATACACCAAAATTTTAAATTTAAATTTAATTAACTATTACCCAATTGTTTTCTAAAATGCTCTTGAAATTTACATTTCTGTCAACATTTTGAGAGCATATCCTTGACTTCTCATGGTTTCCAGTAATATGTATAATGTACCTATTCATAATTTTACTAATGTAATGAACATAAATTGACATAACACAATTACCTTCATTTTTATTTCACAGAGTTATGACTTAATTTTATATTAAAATCAGATGACCCTATCATCAACTATTTTCTATAAATAATTTGTATTCTTTGGGAATTTTTATAAATAATTACCAATCTTATATTATTAATAAAAACACAAATTCTTAAATGTTCTAATTCAGTCATTTTCATAAGTTATGCAAATATTTCCCTATTATTAGACCTGACACATTTCCACTCCCACTATGATGCCATTTTAAGTTTCAATGAGACAGGAAGGTAAAAACTTTTGAAAGTTAATCACAGAGCAAGAAGTATTTCTGATTTCCTAAATTTTAGTTTCTCAGAACTTTTTTGTTTAATAAATGATGCAAAAATTTTCCTAACCTAGAATTTCCATTTTCATTTTTATTTTGCACATATGTATTTCTTCAAAAGCTTAACATGCTTCAAGTAATAGAGGTTTTTGGGCAAATAGTTGCAACTTTCTCTTGCTTTAGTAAATCCTATCCTCATGAAAGTATTGCCTCCCAAAATTAATGTATCTTTGTATTTTCTCATATTAAAACTACTTTACTTTCTTACATATGATATGGGGTTGTAACTAAATTTTCAGATATTTTATATTGATACTAAGTTTGCAAACACTATTTTTAAATGGCTTATATTAAATTCAAAATTATTACTTCTTATACATGTATAATTATAACTTAGACATATCATACACTAATTATATCTTAATGATATAAAGAGAATTATGTCGTATTTTTCTTTTCTACTGCTTACTGCACATATTTCAATGACCACAATAGAGACAGTGATTATGAATATTATATAGTATCATAATTCTATTTTTATTTATTCATTGTGTTTATCATGATTTATTTCCTAATAAAAACTTATAAATTAAGCTAAATTTAGAAAGTAAGTTTAATATAATAGAAAGTCAATGTTCCTGATATGTAGTTATTATTCATTGCCATCTAGTCTATTCCACGAAAGCCCTGGTGGTGTAATGGTTCCACTTTGGACTGCTAAGCCAAGGTCAGCAGTTTGAAAACAGCCGCAGTGGCTCAGAAAGAGATGAGCCTTTCTATTCCTGTAAGCAAGGACAGTCATGAACTCCCTGTGGTTCTCCTTGGCCTGTCCAGCACCATCCTCAAAAAAAGTATCATTTGAGCTTATTGTTACAGCCATTGTGCCAGTTCACCTTATTCGGGTCCTTCCCTCTGATCATTTCTACTTTACAAAACAAGATGTCTTTTCCAGGAACTGTTCTCTTCTCATAGTGTGTCCAAAGTACAGCAAAGATGTCTTCCATCCCTCATTCTAAGGAGCATTCTAGTTGTGCTTCTTACAAGGAAAGGCTGCGTGTTCTGGTTCTTTCAATATTCTTCCACAGAGCCATAGCTTCAATGAATCACTCTTCTTTAATCTTCCTTCCTGAATATCCCAGATTTCACATGCATCTCAGGCAATTGAAATATACTTTGAGGAGGAGATCTCTTGCAAGAAATTGAGCCAATACAATGTGTCCATTGATTTCTTGACTGCTGCTTACTTCCATGAACCTTGACTGTAAATCCAAACACGATGAAACCCTTGACAAATTTCATCTCCTCCGTTTATGATGAGGGCACCTCTTCACTCTGTTGTGAGCACAGCTCCTCTTTTTTACATAGAGCTATAATTCATATTTAAGGCTATGATTCTGGATCGTTGCCAGCAGGTGCTCCCATCCTTTTCTCTCCGGAAGCAAGGTTCCATCATCTTAATTGGATCGCATTGAAAGAATGGAAGTATGGCATATGTAACAATATGCTGTATCTTCTTCCCATCTTAAAATATTTTATTTGACTTCTTAGAAAATACATTTATATTATGTGCCCTACATATTCTTTGTTAAATTTACTCCAAGAAATTTTTTCCAAGAAATTTTATATTACCACTAGCCATTTAAATGTACTACAGCTATTACAATTATTGACTCCTTATTGGACATTTGCAATAACAGGAAGAGGTATGCCATCTTGCTTATTAAAGAGGCACTGGGCATGGTGGCAACAGCTCTGGGGCATCCCTGCTCTTAAGGAGAGTCTGCAAATGGTTTCAAGGAAGCCTGGCCCCTATACTCCATGTCTTCCACAAACTCAAGCCAGTAAAAGTAAAAAAAAAAAAAATCCAAAATCACTGCCATAGAGTCGATTCTGACTAAAAACAACTCTCTAGGACCAGGTACAATTGCTCTCGGAGGTTTCTGAGACTAATTTTTCACAGGACTTAAAAACCTCATCTTACTCCCGTGGAGGGGCTGACCTGAAGGTTAGCTGTCCAACGCATCACCCACACACCACCTGAGTTCCTGCAGGAGGGCTCCTGCGTGTAGGAGAGCTGGTCCGAAAGCGGCAGCAAGAACCCAGCAGAGTGAACGAGCAAGCACGGACATCTTCTCTGGATCCTACGTTCTATGCACCCAGGAGGCCTACAGCTCAAATTTCGGTAGAGTGTAAAGATAAAGCGGTGCGGGGAGGTTTCAGAACGTGTTGGGAAGAAATATGTGCAAACTTAATGGCTCTCCAGAGTTAGCTGAATTTGCCCTGAAACCTTCATATTGGTTGGACTGGATGTACTGTCATACCCTCGAGATCCTCACAGGAAGTTCCAACCCTTAGTGACGTGTCTGGAGAGAGCAAGCTTCATGATCCTAAATGCAGGTCCTGCACAAGTGGGTGGGGAGCCCAGGGGTAAGCTGAGAGGGGAACTCAGACACCACGCACTGGAAGATGTGGAAGTACGTAAACTGTAGGACCAAAGCGTTGTCCAATGTTGTCTCTCCCAAGCATCTTTCTCTGCAGAATAATGAGTCTCAATTTGATTTGTGATAGTTATGAGGACACGAAGAAATCTTACCAGTTATTCTTTCTAGATTCATATTTTCAAAATTATTTAAATCAGACCCATGGGTGGTTTGAAACCGAAAAGGAAACAGAACTCTCCTATTTTCATGCAACACCAATTCTTCCATGGCATACTGGTCTCTGGAAGCTGACCATGTCCTATAGAGACAAGTTAATGCACTTTTTTCCATTTGCATATCTATATACTTTTTTCCATCTTATGTAGGAAAAATTGTGTCTGTCTTTTGTACACCAAATTCCTTATAAAGCTCTACAATTTTTTCATAAAAAATTTTCCTGTTTTGCTAGGTATCATTTCATTTTGTTAACTAATTATTTGTTTCTAATAGCATTGAATTATTCATTATTTTTATTTGTTATTTGCTAGTTTTCTTTAGTATTATTAAGTCATGACATTCTTATTTTGTTCCTATTCAACTCTCCTTAGATTCCTCTCTCCTTAATAAGTTGAATATTAAAAGAATGATATTGGTCTGAGCCCCGGTGGCATAGTGGTTGTGTGCGTGACTGCGGCCCACAAGGTGAGCCATTCAAATCCAGTAGCAACTCTCCAGGAGCACACCTGGGCCTCCTACTCCCACTAGGGGGCAGTGACGCCCACAAAAAATCTAAAATCAAAGAGTAATATTAAAAATGTAAACAAAGTTTATATCATAGATATATAACTAAATTGGTATTATCATTGCATAATTTTAATTGTGTGAGTTAGATCCTGTGGAAGTCATGTGCTTATGTTAATTTTATGATTGAAATGCAGGGGTAAAGTCTAGCCTGTTGATCTGGAGATAGATATTGAGTAGCCAATGAGGCCTCTATGTGGGCATGGCTTTCGTCTGAGACTTCTGGGAAATCTCGTGATATTTCCCTCATGAAGATGAGAAGCTATCTCCCCAGTTGTTGGGAGTTAGTCTGAGAGATGATGATTCACGGACAAGACAAGATGGCACCATCCAAGAAGCTAGAGAAGCCGGCAGAGAGACCGCAGGCTTTGCCCTGATGGAGCCAGACCTCTGAAGTTGGGGCGGCCACATGGAGATCTCTGCCAGCGATGAGTTCTTCTGCTGTTGATGGACCCTGAGCCCTAGAAGCGAGGAACCATGTGGAGACCCCTGCCAGCACTGGGTTTCTGCACCCACTGACCTGTGACTTCTTCGTGAGTCAGAAGGAGACTTTATAGACTGATTTCAGGCATATGGGTTAATATTGGACTTATGACTTTGAACTGGACAGGGCTCAATATCCTGTTCCTCTTGCATATAAAAGCCTTTTCCTTATATCTATACGCGTGTCTATGAAAGTTGTTCCTCTAGTCTACCCAGACTAACACAGATCCTAGTGAAAAAGATCAAAGTTATCAGATGATATGTGAAGATTATTTGTAAGTGCACTGTTTCTGGCAGCATTCCCCATCCAGGAGCTACGTGAGGCTCATGGAATAATTACTCAAGACAGGGGAAAGGAAAGAGGTTCAAGTGAGAGAAGACCCCCCTCCAGCTTCTCAGCATGCTGGTGTTATTAAAATCTCAAAGGAGGAACCTTACAGAGTTTCAAATGCATGAAATATACAGGGTACAATAGCTTTGGTTTCCAGATGCTCACACACTATCAAAATATTCTTTCCTGTAAGCACTTCTTGGGCACATTTTGACTTAAAGGAGGGCTTAGGGTTTCATTTGGTTTGCAAGAAGGCATTTCCTTTTCATTCAGCTTCTGCGCCATTACTGGCACATTCACACAGTTAAAACTTCAAGGTTAAATAAAATCTTTGCATTGAACTAACCCTCCTAGGGAAAGAGGAGCAATGTTTCAGAACAGCACTTTACAGCTCTTTTAACTATTCTATTGATATTAAACTGGTTCCCTTTTAGTGTAGTGGTAAGGTTGAACGACAGTAGTGCATTCTATACACTTCCAATTAAATCTTGGTCTTCATGCAAGGCTGTCTTTGGACTGTGGCCTAATAGTGTTTCTACAGAAGGAGAACTTTTAACCTTCATCAATCAGGTCCTTTTCTGACCATAGCATTTCTAATAAATTTATTTGAAGCCCTGATTTATATGTTCCAAAGAACTGCTTTTCACTTGTGATCATTGAGTTTCTTGCTAACATCAGGCCTCTCAGTGGTTTGGGCAGTTATTATCTACTAATGTCCCCTGGCCTGAACTGGTACAATATAACCAAAGCCAATGTGCTATAAGATTAAAATGACATACAACATATTTATCCATGCTACAGTAATGATGGAGTCAAATTATATATATATATATATATATATATATATATAAAGAGATTTAGATCCAAGAACAATTGACTATTGAGAAAACATCCCAGCCCAGTGCAGATCATATTGATAGGTCTAATATTAGCGTCTATGTCTGATACCAACCTATAGACCCCTCTTTAGACTCATGAAACACTTGCAATGATGATGAATGTAGGATGATCTCAGGCCAGCAGATAGAAAGTTTTTAGACCCAGTGGTGCTATAAGCACCTCAATGCTAGCAGGGATCTCTCCAAAAGGCTTTTCTAGCTCCAGAGCTCTGTATGCATCGGGTAGGTCTATATGACTTCTCCAGCTATATGT
This sequence comes from Nesogale talazaci, assembly GCA_004026705.1. Taxonomy (NCBI): domain Eukaryota; kingdom Metazoa; phylum Chordata; class Mammalia; order Afrosoricida; family Tenrecidae; genus Nesogale; species Nesogale talazaci. The sequence goes on along the minus strand of PVJH01002508.1, from coordinate 80,711 downwards.
CTTGTCAGTAGAGCATGAGAGTAATATTTTTTCTTTCTAATAGATTATTTACCTTTGTCAATCTCCAGCTCTCAACTATAACCTAAAATAGCTCATGGTGAATTTAAAAAATTACAGTTTGGGTCTTGCTTTACTTTGTTTCATTTTTGTACTTTTAATTGTCTCTGTATATCTGTGGAGGCATTCTTGGCAGGACCTGTGGATCTTGGAGAAAGGTGTAGAAAGTGCAGGATGCTGCTGCGTCTCCTTAAATATTCTCAAAGTTGCTTGTTATCTGCACTCTTAGGGAGCTAGAACCTGTGCTTTCAAATCTCCTGGATTGTTCTGATCTTGAAACAGGTCAAAACTGCTGGATATCCCACGTTTCCATGACTCCTGGAAAAATCAAATCTTGAGGTAAATAAGACCCCAGGCTGGGTCCTCCGATAAACTTCCCCTTTAACCTCTGAAATACAGCCTCTCAAAATGCTTCTAGCTTCCCCATAGTAATAGTTTAAGATCCCATAACATAATTGGATGGTAAGATTCTGTAACATGATTGGATGATAGTGTCCTGAAATACTATTGGGTGGTTAGTCTTGTAATATGATTGGAAGAAATAGTATTGTAAGACAATTGAACAGGTTGGTTCAGCCAGCTGCACCTCGTTTACATAACTCAGCTGGAAACACCTCCAAATGAAATCTGAATATGATAGAGGGACAAAAGGAAAGTAAAAGAAAATAGAGGAAAACAACTAGGAGACAGCAGGAAAGCTCTGGGTGTGGGGTTAAAGGGGGACGGAAAAGAGCCTAGGAGGCAAATGCATTTAGAGATGTCTAAATGCAGACATGTACATATGTAAATATATGTATGTATAGCAATAGGGAAATAGACCTATACAAGTATACTCATATGTTAAGTATTGAGGCAGTAGAGACATTGGACCTCTACTCAAGCATCCCCTCCAAGCAAGAACACTTTGTTCAAATAACCCAGTGGCATTTGGTGATGCTACCTTCCCTGACACAATTGCTGAAGACAAAATGGATGCACAATTAAAATGTGATGAAGAAAGCTGATGGTGCCTGGCTTTCAAAATATATAGCCTCTGGGATCATAAAGGCTTGAAGAAAAACAAGCAGCTATCTAGCTGAGAAGCAACAAAGTCCACATGGAAGAAGCACATTAGCTTGTGTAATCATGAGTTGTTGATGCGCTCAGGTATTAAGCATCAAAGACCCAGAAACAAAAATCATATCAATGTGAATGAGTGAGTAGGTGGAGTGGAGACTCATCTGTAAATAATTGGGTATCCCCTTACAGAAGAGTCACAAGGAAGAGATGAACCAGTTAGGGTGCAGTATAGCTTACAATTTTTCTTTAGTTCTGTATTTCTTCCTCCCCACTCCCTACTATCATGACCCAAATTCTACCTTACAAATCCCACTAGATCAGAACTTGTATACGTACAGATAAGAGTACTCAACACAGGGAATTAAAGACTAATAAACACTCAGGGCCAGTAAGGAGAGTAGCAATACCAGGAGGAGAAAGGGAAGGTGAGGAGAGAAAGGGGGAGCCAATCACAATATCTACATACCACCTCTACCTAGGGAGAGGAACAACAGAAACATGCATGAAAGGAGGCAGCGGTCAGTGTAAGACATTTTAAAAAAAGATTAAGTTGTTAAGGGTTTTAGATGACGAGAGGGTAGGAGGGGGATGAGCTGATATTAAGGGCTCAGGTATAAAGAAAAACTTTTCAAAATGATGATGGTAACTTATGTGCAAATGTGCTGAACTCAATGGATGTGTATATGGATTGTTATAAGAGCTGTAACAGTCTCTAATAAAATGGTTCAAAAAATTTTGTTGTGGGGAAGTTAAATTGGGTGAATGAGTACATAAATGATTAGGTGTCAAAATTCAAATTTTAATTTAATTTATAGTGAACAAAAAGGCTTAAAATAATGATTTTTGAATATGTTGGATATTGCTTGCTTATCGTCCAAAGTAGGTGGAGGGGGGAGGGTCAATACCTATTCCTCAGCTCATACCATGAATTCAGTCCATTTCATTTTAGAAACTCTAATTATGACAAGAAGAGTGATAGAAATGACTAAACTGAAAAAAGAAAGGAAATTATTAAGCTGATAAAATAATTTTTTAAAAAAGTAAAAATAAGTTGCTTATTTGAAAATTATTTAAATTGCCAGTGCTATGGCAATTAATCTCATTCCAGTGAATTCAAGGACTTTCAGGACTTCTCAAGTCCATTAATGTATGAGAAGGAAAATGATCCAGAAATGAAGTTTAAGTAGGATGACTAACTTTCATAAAAACTTCTTCTTTTCTTGATATGCAGGCTAATCACATTAAAGAATTATCCTTTCAGTACTTTAACATATATAGCTGAAATCATTTGTGTTAGACTCTAAAAGGAATACAAAACTTTAGTGTTTCTAAACAACATTTTGTATCTTATAAACAAAACCACTTGCAGTTAATAGAGGGATGCTTGGATTATATTTAGATTTGGAATTTCCCTGGCATGTTTCTTCATTATGCTGCAAAGGGGCCAACATATTCCTACATAATGCCTTTTAAATTGCCTAATATATTCATATATTTATGAGAATTGTCTAATATATTTTCATACATACCTACTTGTACTTTCTATTTAATATCACAATTTGCTCTCTGCTTACCATCAACCTAAATTAAGCTTACTACACTGAATCAAATTTACAAGACAGGATAAAAGTGTCTCTGGGAGTTTCCAAAAATGTAACTCTTTGAAGGAGTAGAAACCAACCTTTCTATTCTGCAGAGAGACACATGGTTTTGAACTGCTGACCAAATGCATAATCAATTGCCTCCTACACCTATTAGAAAGGCCAGTCTTTATTACTTTATATATAATGCACTTATATACATAATATATATTATGTAATTTACTTATATTCATAATAAAACAATCTTAAAGCCTAATATTGTTTCCATCATCGTGTTAGTATGGATAGACCAGAGGGACAAATCCATGAACACACATGTGTATAAGAGAGTTTTATATAAAGGGCAATTAATATAAACAGAAATTAAGAAACCATCCCAACACGGTCTAGTCCAAGCTCCAAAGTGTGATATTGACCAATATGTCCAATATCAGTCTATAAAGTTCTCTTCAAACTCATGAAACACATGTAATGACACAGACCAGTGGGTAGAAATTCTTTGGATCCAGTGGCATTGTAAGCATCTCAGCATTGTCAGGGGTCTCCACCATTAGCAGCCACTTCTCCAGGTCCAGGGTTCTCTGCTTCATGATTGGTCCATGTGACTTCTTAGGGATGTCTTGCACGGTGACCACCTTCCCAGTAGAGAGAATCCAATGAATTAAAATAGTGAGAGACAATCTCTCCCATCTCCAAAGAGGAAAAAAACAGATTTCCCAGAATTCTCAGAAGAAGACCATGACGTCTCAGAGGCCTCATTGACTATAATCTGATTGACAGGCTAGTCTCCACACCTACATTTTCAGTCCTAAAATTGACCAACAATTATATAATTATAATTATTTTTATATGCAATTCTTGTGATCATCTAGCAAAACAATTATTTATTTTCATATTCATTTGTATTAGATAATGAGCCTTTGTGGAACAGTGGTAATGTATTATGCTACTTACCCAAGGTCAGCAATTTGAAACCACCAGATGTTCTGGAGAGAAAGATGATACTTAATACTCTAGTAAACAGTTGTAGTATTGGAAAACTTAGAAGGACAGTTCTACTCAGCAATTGTGGTCACACTGAGTCAGATTTGATTCAATGGCAGGGAGTTTGGCTTTAGTTTCTGGTTTTCTTACATATCTCTCCTCCTCCCTAATATTTGTGACTCATAAAATGAAGAATTTTATCCTTTTTTATGATGTATTACATAATTGTACATAGTTCAAACACACACACCCCAAAACTAACAGTCATTGAATTAGTTAAGACTTATGTTGACCTTTTAGAAAGACTAGAAGTGCCTTCTAGAGCTTAAACAATTCTGCATCTTTACAGAAACAGACTGCACATTTTCCTCCCATACAACATCAGGTGTGTTCAAACCACACTCATTCTTTTTAGCGGTTGAATACATAATCTTTGTGCTTCCAGGGTTCTTTCTGAGAGTACTACAAGTATTGAAGAGTGTTTAACAAATACACACACAGTCACACACATGTTCATAAGTCTATAGGTATACTGAAACACAAACAATTAAAATGCACACCTGAAATAAAATGTTCTCCCTATTTTGTAAACCACAAAACAAGGGTCCTTAAACTATGGCCCATGGGCCACATGTGGCCCACCAAAGACATTTATTTGGCTCGCTCTCTGATTTTGCTGTGGCTACTCTCCTGCTTAGCAGCCAACTCATCATGAGCACACAGTGAATTTGTTCATAATTTTTTTAAACTATAGTCTTAAACTGGCCCCTGTTTAAAAAGTTTGAGGACCCCTGCAGCATAAAATATGCTCTGGTGAGTCAGTGCCTTCATAGCCACAGTATGCCAAGAAATAAAGGATGGAAATTCTATTGACCATTATGGATAGAGGGGAACTTTGCTTGAGACATTTTCAAAATTCAGAGATATGTTTGCCTTAGTAATTCTATCTTGCCTGACTTTCTATATCAACTATAAAAAATAAATAAAGTAAAATGTATTTCATTTGTTTCTGTGAAAAATACATATTGCTTCCCATTTTAAGCAGCAATAAGCTATTAAGATGAGTATTCCTTCCCACAGCACCAACCATTCTGTGTGTGTTATGCTCCTGCAATGGGGATTCAATTCCTATGATATCAGAATAGGAAAACTAGTTTAGTATTTAAAACCAAAGTAGGCATTGTATATGAGCAAAATCAGATCTATTTTGGTCCAGTATGACTCAAAAAATGTTGCCTGGGAAACCATGAGTACTATTCCCTTTTGACTCCACTTTGTACAGTAGGGGAGAGACAGAAAAGATGGCTTACTTTCTACGCACTAACTTGGTTGGGTGGACTCATTAGTTGGTTTGAAAATTCTTCTACATTTTTCTCCCATTCAGTACTATAGGTGATCCACTTATTGCCACCTTATCACAAAATCCACTTTGACTTAGAATAACCCCATTCCGATAGAGAATTGCTACTGTAGGTTTCCAAGACTCTAACTCTTTATAGAAATAAAAGTCTCACCTTTCTCCCATGCACCTGATTGCTTTGAACTGCTCACATATAATCCACTGTGCTACCAGAAAGTCCTCCCTCCCAGTTACTTACTCTGAGAATATCAAGGTTTATAACATGATAAAGCATGAAGATTGTCTTGCTTGATCACCAAAGAAGGAGGATATTTAGACATTTTGACACTGATAGCAAGCATTAACTTCAGAGGATGGTGGTACAGTGGTCTGTTCTGATTTGTTATCAATTGATGAGTATTCCCAGTTATTTGGCACAAGCCGAAATGTTGCCTGGCTGATTTAAAAAAGCATACATTAATTGCTTAATATTTTAAAATAACGCTCAGAATCAGTGACAAAAATCAAATCGTTATTTGGCCTTAGGCATATGGCCAATTCTATACTACATATTTCATAAAGTAGATTTGTAAATTCTTATCTAGAACAATTTAGGGATGTGTTCTTTTGGTGCTGATTATTTTTACAAAGATTCATTTTTTTCAATTAAAGGATCATTTTATTGAGGGCTCTTAGACCTCTTTTAATAATCCATACATCAATTATATCAAGCATATTTGTACATATGTTGCCATCATTATTGTCTAAACATTTACTTTCCATTTAAGCCCTTGGTATCAGCTCCTCTTTTTTCCTTTCGTTCCACCCTCCCACCCACAGGACCCCTTGATATGTTATACATTATTATTTTAATATCTTAAACTGACAGCTGTCTCCCTTACCCCATGATTTCTGTTGTTTGTTCCCTGGTGGGGGTGAAGGGTAATGTGTTGATCATTGCAATCAGTTCCCCCTTCCTCCCCTCTTCTCCCCACCTTTCCCCTACCGTCCTGGTATTGCTAATCCATTCCTGTTTCTGGATTGGATGATGTGTAGTGAGTTTTCTCTCTTCTCTGTACCTGTGTACGTGCTCCAGTGTAGCCCATAGTGAAAGGCAAGGGTAGGGTCATGATAGTGGAGCTGGGGAAACCTCAAGGAACCAGAGGAATATTGTGTAATTCATCAGTGCTATACTGCACCCTCGTTCACTCATCCTTTCCTTGTGACCCTTCTGTGAGGGGATGTCCCATTGTCTGCAGATGGGTTTCAAGTGTTGCTATAACCCCTCCTCATTCTCAACAATATATTTTCTTTGTACGTTTGTTTGTTTTGGATCTTCTTATGCCTGTCACTCGATCCCATTGACACCTCATAATGGAATATCCTGGTGTGCCTTCTCCACATGGGCTTGATGTTTCTTTGTTAGATGGTCATTTGTTAAATTCCAAATCTTTAAGACCCCAGATGCCATATCTTTTGATAGCTGTGCACCTTCAGCTTTCTTCATCACATTTGTTTCTGCACCATTTTGTCTTCAGTGATCTTGCTGGGGGGTAAACATCCCAGAATGTCAAGTTCTTAGAACAAAATGTTCTTGAATTGAGGCAGGACTTGAAAAGAGGTCCAAAGTTCATTTATTATCTCAGTGTTTGCCATGTAAATACATGTACATAGGCCAATACCTCTATTTTTATGAATTAATATATTCATATATATACACACTAATGTTTATACCTCTATTCATAACTTTGCTTCCTAGATCTTTCTTCTGTTTTCTTTTTTTAATTTCATTTTTTTAGTTATATACTTTATTTTTTTAATTAAAAATCATTTTATTAGGGACTTGTACATCATTTTTCACAATTTGTAAATAAACATACTGTGCCAAACACCTTCTCACATGCTCTGCTGTCATCATTCTCCAAACATCCACCCCTTCCCTTGAGTCCTTGGTATCAGCTTTTCCATACCCTCCCTTCTTCCCCTGCTCTCCCTTCCCCATCAACCCTCATTACTTTATAAATTATTATTGTTCTGTCATATCTTACCCTGCCCAACACCTCCCTCAACCCACTCCCCCGATGCCTGTCCTCCAGATAGGAGGTTATGTGTAGATCCTTGCAGTTGGTTCTGTCACTCTACCCCACCTTCTCTCCACCCATCTAGTAGTTCCAATCTCACCACTGGCCTGAGGGGGTCTGTTTTCTTTTACCATCCTCCTTCCCTTTCATCATGTTCACCTTTCTGTCTTTTACTTAATTCCTCTCAGTTAGATTGCTGTTGCCCCAACACCCCCTGGATCTCTACATTCTCATTGTTATAGTTGGTAAATTCAAGGCAACAGAACTGATGGTTCCAGAGGGACTTGGTGGAGGAGGAAGTAATAATAAGATGTGGTGAGCAAACAGCATCTAAGACAGGAAAACTAGTAGGGAATTAAAATCTATAACAAGGAGGATGTAAAGATTTCTTGAAGTTTATTACTTCACTGTAGATGACCTGAGAATGCCAACTGAGATACAGAATACTACCTTGTTTTAATCACTGTGGAGTTTTTTTCCTTTTTTTCTTTTAGTTTTCTAAATACAGTTTCAGAATGGTTATATGTTCTTTCCCCAAATATGTACATATAATTTACACATTTTTATGATTTCTATTTTACTGTACCCTTCTTTTGTCATCTAATTTATGTGCGTCTTTAAATACCATGCACATTTTCCGGATATTGGTATGTGGTAACTATATAATCATTTGTTGATTTGAGACAATTAAGAGTGAAGAGATAGAGTCTAGCCTGTCAATCAGGTCATAATCAATGCGGCCTCTTTGTGGACATGGGCTTTTCCTGATGATCCTGGGAACTGTGGTATTCCATCTTGGAGGCAGGAGTCTCTCTCTCTCTCTCTCTCTCTCTCTCAGCTGACTTTCTGAAGACACTGCAGCTGACAGGACACATAGAGCAATGACAGAGCCATGTAGCAACTTCTGTCAGCACTGAGATGCTTAGGGCACCACTAGATCCATGAGACTTCCCACTTTCCTGTGATTTCCCTGCCTTTAGCACCATTGCATGTGTTTCCTGTGTCTGAAGAGAGCTTTAAAAACTGGTATCAGACATATGGGCTAATATCAAACTTATGGACTTTATCTGGACTGGGCTGGGATGTTTTCTTACTGTACAATTACTCATTATATAAAACTTTTTCTTATACATATATGAGTTTTTATGAATTTGCACCTCTGGTTTACCCAGATTAACACATTGATATAAGTACTAGTCTTCCAAGTGATGTTCTCAACTATAAATGAATTTCAGTAAAAAATGAGACAGGTATTATAAATGTCTACTTACATATATCCATTACAATAGTTATTCTTATATTTTGGTGTCTATTTTAATATCCTATCACCTATCAGTTTGGTATGCCATGGTGGCTTCCATGTTGCTGTGTTGCTGGAAGCTGTGACACTCACCAGCATGTTCTCCACAGTACGCACGTTTCAGAGAATCTTCTATACTAAGAGTCTTGGAAGGAAGGTCTCATTGTGTGTTTTTGAAAATTTGCCCATGAAAATACTATGGAGCACAACAGAATAATGTTCAACTACTATGTTTTGGACATGTCAAAGCAGGGATGATTTGATAGAGAAGTATTTCATGATTGGCCAAGTAGAGAAACAGAGAGGCTATGAGCCCCTCCACTGGAGAGACTGGCGTCATCACCCATAACAAGAGATTAAAGATCCTGGGGGTGGGGCAGGGCCACATAAGGCTCACTGTCATTCTACATATGATGCCCCTTCTTTGGAGTGGACTCGAGGTAAGCTAGTGCTCTCTCTCCACCTCTGTTTTATATATGTTTCTTATATATGACCACTTGAATTGCAACTATCTATCTATCTATTTACCTATCTATCTATACACCATATTTTATGCCATATATGCAATGTAATATATCCTAATTTTTCCAAATCAATATTTATTACTTTCATGACATATCCATGAACCATTTTCCTCAGGGAGAAAATACGTAATATGTAAACAAACACCAAGTGTCTTTGTTTTATTTTCATTTTAATCTCTGTCAGTGAAGGGCACACTGACCTATCTATTGTCAGTGAACAGAAAAGTGAAAAGAAATGGATCCTAAAGATCAAATTGGAAACATTCTTAAACATATGGGTCTTTGAAGCTTGCATCCATGCTTTTAGTGCAAGCTTTTGTGATTTTAACATGTGTCATACAAACTACATGGCAGATATAGAAGGAAACACTTAATTCAGCAAGGTGGAAATTTATAAAAAGGGAAACAGCCCCAATCAGAATGTAAGAGATCAGAAGGATTGTGTAACCAAAAAGCAAATAATTTACTAAGTGCTTTGTAGCGAGGATTCTAATTTCCATCACTGTTGTCCTTGACCTAAAGAGCATAGAGCTAAAACATATGAAAAGCTTTGCTCTAATACTGGCCAGAGAAGAATAATGCCTCTAAAGTAATTTCAAAGTGAAAAGAAGAAAGCAATAAGCACAGTGGTTGGTAGATTGGAGACGATGGGAATATCCTTTCAAAGGAAAGCTTCTTATCCAAATGAAGAGAAATGAGGAGCAGCACTGCAGACAGACGTGCCCTAGTGCAAGCAAAACTATTTTGACTCAGCTGATTTGCCTCATCACTGAGCAGGGGCAGCTGTACTATCCATCATAGTCAGATCATTTTTCCTCTGCTAAATAGACAACTTGTCAGGTAGGTAACTAAATGTATGTTATGTTCCAACAATGTCACTTAGGAACAGAATCAACCCTCTGAGTGTGACTTTCACAATACAACATTTCATTACTAAGACTGGTATAGTCCCAAATAAAGCGCTGAGGGCAATTTCCCCACAGCCTTCAGGGAAGTCAACATTGGTTGAACTTTAATGCAATAGAAAATGTTACTTTAACAAAAAGTCAACTTGATTAAAACAGTTCCCTTAGCTTATTTATGCACACAGAATCTTTATGCGATGATGTTCTCTATTGTTTAAAGGCAATCAAAATTAAGCATATGTTTCATATCTAAAACTGAGACATTAAAAAAACAATTTTAGTTTAAATTAAAATGATTTGCAAATTAATATTGAGTACAAATTGTGCCATGCCAGCAATGTGTTTTGAGGACAAAGTTCACATTAAAGTAGATTTTGCTGCCTGGAAAGTACTTGTGAAATGGCAATTAGATTTTATCACCAATTTTAGAGCTGGAGCATCTTCTACATTGCAGCTCTCACCAAAACAGTTCAGCTCCCTCAAATAGCCTTTCTTGAATTAATAAAAATATTCTGCATGCTGATTGTAGTCTGTGGGAATACTTGATCTCTATGAGGAAAAAATGATATTTTATCAAACTATATGTAAGTCTTTTGGAAACACAATTGCAAGGAAGCAAAATGAAGTTATAAAAAAATCAAGACAGTGCTAGCATTTCAAAAAATGTGGAATAAAAAATCTACCATGTCAGTTAATTAAGTGATAATGACCTACCTTATTCAATTACTACTAGTGCTTCTTTATATTGACACAGAAATTGAATCTGGCAGTGTTATTCACATTCACTCTCTAAGCTGCAAATGGGATTCTGATTTGTAATGCTGAGCACAAGGGGAACAGTTAGTAATCTTAGTATGTAGATCACCCCACCATCTAGCAATTTGTTGGAGTGTGGTGATTTACAGGTTACTCTGAGGCTAGAATCCATGCCAGCAACATTCCAGCCGGAGTGGGCAGCCACAATAGAGCATCCAGAATATGACAGACTGTGAAGAAATCCCTGGTGATTCTCTCTTGAAAAAAGAATGTCTCTTACAATGTTATGAATAGCAGAAGAGCATTATCTGGGATAGTGTTGAAAGTTAAGTCCCTCAAATCAAAAGGCACTCAAAATGCTAGTGGGTAATATTTGCTTCCCCAGAATCCACCTCGTTGATGTGGATGGAACAGTTTGGGGAGGACATTCCCTTGCTGACGCGGCATGACTCAAAATGTGAAGTAGCTACAAACATCCATTCATAATCAGAGCAAGAAATGTAGGAAGCACAAGTCTAGGAACATTGGAAATCAACGAAAATGAAATGGAACACATAAAGATCAAAATCTGAGGGATTAGTGAACTGAAGGGACTGCTATGGGCCAGTTTAAAAGAAAAAAGATTACACCATCTACTATTCTGAAATGACAAGTGGAAGAGGAATAGCATCATATTCCTCATTGTAAAGAACATTAGAAGATATCCCTGAGTAGTGTGATAGAATAATGTCTATGACCTGCCATTAAATATCAAAAGCTAATGCCAAAGTTGAAGAAATTGAACATTCTATCAACTCCAGTAGGATTAATTTGTTCAAATATGCAATCAAGAAGCATTTATTACTGGTATTTGAAATGTGAAATATGGAAACAAATATCAGCCATTATAAAATAGGACTTTGGTGATGAAATTAAGCTGGAGCTTACAAAAATGGAATCTGCAAGACCGGTAAGTTGCTTATTTCAAATATATATGTAAATATCAGAAAAGGCAGCTACATGTATATGGTCACTTTATGGAATTCACAGACATCAAGTGAACTGCATTTGTAGAGAGAATCACTGTGCGTCAGAACTGACACCACAGAAGGGAGGTGAGTTTGCAGGAAAGAGGTGAGGCAGCAAACCAATATTGTCAGTGAGAAGAGGGCCAGTGACGAACTGTGGACCATTCTATCACTTGCCATATGCAAGTTCAACTCAATGTTCAAGAGATTTAGAACAAGCCCACTAAAGGAAAAAAAGATAATTGAAAACATCAGAAAGCTCCCAAATGAATATAAGGAGTGAATCTCAAAATTATTAAAACATGAAGGAAAGCTAAAAGTAAAAAGAAAAGGTGATGGTTGAGCAGTTATTGTAAAGGATGGCTTGAAAAGGCAAATTATTATCATTATAATACAATTAGAAAATATCTAGAATTATAGCAAATAAAAGTGAAAAAGCATTTAGTATTTCTCAAATGGAAGAACTATAAGTTCTCAAATGGAAAGAACTATAAGTTCTCAAATGGTAAGAACTATAAATGAAAACTATAAGTCTCCAATTCCACTATTGAAGCATCTGGTGGGCAAAATATTGAACAATGTAGAAACGTCAAGTAAAGATAGAAGGAATACACAGGGTCCCTGTACAAAATGAAATTTGGGTTGTTCATACATTTCAGAGGTTAGCATATGATCAAAATGCAATATGACTGAAGGAATAGAAAGCTTCCTAAAGGCATTGACAAAAAAACCAAGATTCCAGAAATTATCACAATGCCAACTGAAATATTTCAAAGAAAGGATGTAATGCACAAGTTTCTTATTCATTATGGTTGAAATTTGGCAACTAGCTTCCTGTTTGACCAAGTGGAAGAAATCCATATTTGTTCTCATTACCAATTAGTATGATCCATCATATTGATTAACTTATGATGTGGAGTGGTTGACCAAATTAAACTGTGAACCCAAAGACCATCATTTTAAATCCATAGAAAAGGATAAGACTTTCTGTTCCAGTAAGAATTTTCAGTCTCCAAAATACAAAGGAGATTGAGTTCTATAGGGTCACCAAGAATTTGAATCAGCTCAATGGAACTTTGGCTATCTCATCACTCATATTACATGTACACAAAATTTGAAGAAAGTGAAAAACTCGTTGTAGAAGTTCAGTAACAGGGAATTGCTATAAACTCAACCTGGATTTAGAGAAGGACAAAGAATGAGTGATATCATGCAAACATTAGACATATCTTGACTGACAGCAGAGAACAACCAAAGAATGCTTACTTATGCTTTAGTGCCACTCAAAAATCAATCATTTACAAGGATCAAAACAATTAAAGGTAACATTATGAAAAGTGATATGCCATAACAGTTAATTCTACTCAAGAGGAACCTGTATAGAGACCAAGAAGGTGTCATTCAACTGGAAAACTTCATGGATTAAAAACAAGTATTTTGAGAACCATCTGAAAACAAATGTACCAAAATGCTTGACACAATGATTGATGTTTGAATTGTGATAAAAGTTCTGTGAGCCTCTGATAAAATGATTTAAAAAAACAAGAATTACATTTGAGTTCTAAGTATCCTTTCTCCTTGCATCTTACTGAGTTAAAAATCAGTGAATCTGTGCTATATTAAGAATTAGAGGAAGAATCATTAATAGCGTCAATATGCATATGATGTGACCTGATTTACAGAAAGCAGAGGAGTAGAAGTGATTTTTGAAGACTAAGTGTAATAGCTATCAATATGGGATAAATTTCGACATAAAAGAAATGTGATGGGGAAAACTATTGTTCCTTAATCAAAGCGGAACAGGACCATCTTTGGCTGAAGGACGTGGAAGCATGTTGTGTTAGTCCAGATAGACTAGAGGAACAAATTTCAGAGACACGCATATAGGTATAAGGAAAGGGTTTATATACAAAAGAAATGTGACCCTAAGAAGGCATCCCAATCCAGTTCAGTGCAAAGTCATAAGTCCAATATTAACCCATATGCCCGCAATCAGTCTATATTGTCTGCTTCCGACCCAGGAAGTCACAGGTCAGTGGGTGCAGACTTCTGGCGCTGGCAGGGGTCTCCCCATGGCTCCTCGCTTCCAGGGCTCAGGTCCAGCAACAGCATGCCACGCCAGCTTCAGAGGTCTGTCTTCATCAGGGCAAAGCCGTGTGGTCTCTCCGCTGGCTCCTCCAACTTCTCGGAGGCTGCTTCTTGTGATTTCCGTGATTAATCATCTCTGAAACTAACTCCCAACAACTGGGGAAGATAGCTTCTCATCTTCACGAGGGAAATACCGCGAGATTTCCCAGGAGTCTCAGGTGAAAGCCATGCCCATACAGAGGCCTCATCAGCTACTCAATGGCTTTCTCCTGATTAACAGGCCAGACTCCACCCCTATATTTCTATTATAAAATTAACATAAGCACATGACTGCCACACATGCTGACAACAGCTTATCCTGGGTTGCTGATTAAGCAGCTATCTCTCTACCTGAGATAGAGTGGACACTTTGTACCTACTCCCTGGCAAAAGCAACTGAAATCAGCCATCTGCAAATTTATCAGTTTTTTCTTATTTCCAGCCTTGTCCTTCCTTTCTGTGTGTGAACAACTTGACTGCAATGATAATGTTCATCTGTATATCCTCAAAAAATTGTAAACTGTCCCTTTGTGCAATCCTGGCATGAGGGGCAGGCTATGTAATAGGAAGAGTTTTTAAACCTGCCTTTAATAGTTTTGTGCCCTAAAGTGTATAGTGGTTCAGTGAACCCCATGCCCCAACTTTTGTCTCTTATCTTCCTTCTTATCTGTAAATTTTCTCACTGCTGATCATACTCCTCTTGAATGCAATATTAATGTATGTTAAGAGTTGGTCTCTATGTTAACTTACAAAAAAAAAAAAAACTTTGCACAGCTGGGTTAATGAGCAAAATCATGATAAAGGGAGAAAATATTGAGATTATCCAGTGTTTAATTGGACTTATATCCATAATTAACACATATATGATAGCAGTCAAGAATTCAGACATTATATTGTGCAAATCTGTTGCAAAATATCTATATTAAAAAATATTCTGAATAAGTAAATCTCTAAGAACAAAGTAGAAGGCCTCTCAGTTTCTGATGTTAAAATATACTGCAGCAGTGAAACAAAAATGAGAACATAGGTATCCTAAGACATGACATAAATACATGATATAAAGTAATGAATATATTGGAAATAAAAACAAAAATAGAAAGCAAATGCTGGTGAGACTATATAGAGACAAAAATGTTCATGTATTTTTGGATGACTGTGTAATTGTATACACTCTTAGAAAACAGTATGGAGCTTCCTCCAAAAGTTGGGAATATGACCTACAAATATATAATTATCTTAAAGAAATGCAAGTGACAGTATAAACAGGTATATGCACAACTCTACTACTAGAAGTAGCACTACTGCCAATAGCAAGGAGATAGATACAACCTGAATGTCTATCAATGCTGTGTGACTTAAAATAAAATTTAAAAAAATATATATGTGGTTCAGTGTTGTATTCTTTCGCAATATTTTTTCCATCTGTATGCTGGGAAAAAATATGAGAAGAATGTGACATCGGTGTTGGAGTAAGATTTATTATCTGATTGAAATACGCAGACGACACTTCCTTGCTACTGAAAGCAAGGATGACTTGAAGTACTTGCTAATGAAGGTCACTGATGGTAGACTTCAGTATGAACAGAACCTCAATATAAAGAAAACCAAATAAGACCAATAGATATCATGATAAGCAGAGAAAGATTGAAGTTGTCAAGGATTTCATTATGCTTGAATCCAAAATCAATGTCCATAAAAGTAGTGATCAAAAAATTGCATGACATATTGCAAACTATGGATCAGTTACTAAGCTAGATGCCTTTACAGGCACAAAAATATGCTGCAGGCTGATGTCCAGGGAAGCAGGAAGAAAAATCAGGAAACAGACAAATAGAGGTTAGATTGAATGAATCCAAGTGTGGAACCCTTATAATGGCCAACTTGCTTAAGTTCCAAGAAAGAATATTCAGAACCCAGAGAAGAACAAAACCACTCTCCACAGATTCTATTTTTGTATCCAAAGTCAGCCACACCACAAGGAAAGGTCATTAGAATAAGTATGGAGAAGAAGGTTGTACTACACTCTAATTTTATCCCATCCAGCAGTTTTTACATTGTTAGGTTATTATATAGGAAGACCTTACTGCAAGCTGCTGATCCAACAACTTGACAGAAAACCTGGCTACACTGACATGAAGGTAGAACTGCTATGGGAGGGAATTGGAGATTTACCCACAAATATACATAAATGTAGAGGATACTTTTATATGCAGATTTATTTTATGCAGATTTATCCATGTATATAAGGGAGCATATAGGAGGTATAGTTATGAATACTTTTAGCGTAACCAACCTATTTAAGAGAAAGAGTTGCTTGGAGTTGTGGAACAGAACCAATGTCTTAGGGGACCATACAGTATATGGGCATAGCATAGTTCATAAAGATTGCATTCTGTATTCCACATGGGTGTGTAGTGATCCATGTCTATAAAATGCATGATTAATTATTGGAGATTAAACCATTTGTGTCTCCCAGTTTGGAGAAAAGAACAATGATGAAAATAGAAATACATATAAAAACAAATAGTCCCACAGTCATGATCTCAATTCTGCCTTACAAATCCGGTTGGACCAGAGGATGTACTCTGGTCCAGATAGGAACAGGAAACATGGGGAGTCCAGGACACATGGTCCCTTTAGGACCAGTGGTGAGAGTGACAACACCGGGAGGGTGGAGGGAAAGTGGAGTAGAAAGAGGGAACCTATTATAGCCTCCTCCCTGGGGTAAGGACAACAGGGAAGTGGGTGAAGGGAGACATCAGACAGCATTTGACAAGTCAAAGTTATAATAGCTTATAAATTATTAAAGTTATAATAGCTTATAAATTATAAGGGAGGGGAGAGTGGGGCGGGGGGGAAGGAGGAGCCAATAGTCAATACCAGATGCTAAAGTGGAAAGAAAATGTTTTGAGAATGACGATGGCATCAAAGGTTCAAATGTGCTTTGCATACAATGGATAAATGAGTGTACTAAGAGTTGTGTGAGCCTCTAATGAAATGATTTTAAAAACAAAGAAACAGTCCAATGGAGTAGTGCACCTTAGAAATATCAATCTCTACAACCTTATAAACAAAATAATCAGATGGTATCGTTATCATCATCAACTATTCTGAAAGGAATCACATTGAAAAGTTCTAGATAAAGTTGAGAAAAATGTGGAACAAAACTCAAAATTATAAAAGAGACCAGATTTATTTGTGAGATGGAAACAGATGGACCCCAAGATTATGACCCTTAGTTATCCTGAGTACCGGGACTCAAATTGCTCTTATGTTAGAATAGTAATTTATTTAAGAAAACTTTACCCAAGAACAGGATGCAGACAGTAAAGAGGAACATAAACAGAATGCACAGGTGAAGGCAAAATAAGTAATGGTGCCTTGAGGAAATTGCACTGGGATAATAGTTTCATGATCTATTCATGTAAAATATTAATAAAATTAGTGCAAAATAATAAAATGTGTATGTTTTATTAAATATAAGGCTGATGATCTTTTATGTAAACCACCTAATTTAAAATAAATGTTTTTATTTTAGAAAGAAAATTCTTTATATTATAAAATTAAATTCATTAATATTTATGGATAAAATGAAAATCATAACATCTATTGTAAGATCTACTATAAGTGACTTGCTAATAAAAACTGGTCTTAGACATTGAACAGCCTCAACAATACATATTTTAAAAAGCATACAAAGTTTTAAAAAGCAAAGGGGTCATTTTATTAATGAGTTGCTCCCAACTGAAGCCATGATATTTTCAATCACTTCATATGTATATGGTGGGTGCACAATGAATAAATATGACCAAGGATGAATCAGTAACTTTGAATTATGGTGTTGCGCTATATTAGCTATAACAAGAATTGATAGAAGAATGAAAAAATCTGTGTTAAAGTGCAACAGGAGTTCCAATTAGAAGCAAACATGACAAGACATTGTCTAATGCAGTTTGCATATGGTATCACAAGGGCCCGGTTCTGGAGAAGGACATTATACTTTGTAAAGTAGAAGATCAGAATGTAAGAGGAAGGCTTTCAATTAGATGGTTTAACGAAGTAACCCAACCAGGATATGTCAGTGTTTTGCTCTGTTCACAGCTATGACTTAATGCTGACTTCAGAACACCTAACATCAACAGCAGTAGTAGAACATCTTTTATCTCTGGTTTTCTCTCTACCAAGAGAGGATGGGGATTGATAGAAAATAATATAATTCACATACTTCCACTACCTGCCTAAAATTACAATTTTCTCATTGTATATACATTATCAACTATGCACCTATCTACCATCAGTCCAATTGAATCCATTTTCTTGCTCTCTTCTGTGAGATATTTAGTAGATAGGATTATCAACCACTATTTCGATTTAAAATCAGCATACTGTTTTGATTTTTTTCTTGTACCTTGCATCCTTTTTTATCCTCAGTAATAATTATATGTACTCAGCTCTAAGATGCAACGTAATATTTGATGCAATATTTAATGTGAAAATTGGCCAAGGAATAATGAAGACTGATGAGTAACTGGTAGATTTAGATGAACTTACCATGGACTCTAGAAAGAACAAATGCATCTTACTTGGAGAAAAAATGGCCAGAATGCGCCTTCCAAGTGAAGATTGTGAAAATTCATAGCATGTACTTCAGCCATGTTACCAGAAGAGGTCAGTTCCTGAAATTAGCATCGTGCTTGGTGAAGTAGAAAATTAGGGGAAAGGAGGAAAACTCCTGAGGTGACGTATTGGAAAAGTGGCTGCAACGATAGACTGAAACATAACATAAATTGTATAGGGTGAGGTAGTGTCTTCTTCTGTTATTATATTCTATGATTTGTCACAAAATATAGATACAGTCACATGAGTGTAGAATACATAGAAGATCAAAATTTAGAATATATGGTAAATTTTACATAATATAATGGCGAGCCATTGGTGCCACCGAGTTGACTCAGGGTCACTGTGACACACAGCCCAGACAAGATCTGCAGAGCTGTTGCTGCGTTCCACTGGCTGACTTTTCAGTGAGGAGCTGAACACATGACCACTGTGTCACAAGACCTCCTAATGTGTCATAAAGGGTAATGCATATGATAGCCCTATTGACCCCTAATATGTTTTAACTTTATAATCTACGACATAAATAATTACATATATGATAGCTTCTCATTTTATATATAAAATAGATTTGAAGTAGGATCTTTAAAGGTAACATAATATACATGATATCATGTGCCATGATGTTTTCTTTATCCAAAATCCCTCTTTGATCACCACTGTTAATCCAACACATGGCAGAAAATGTTTATCATCAAAAGCAAATCCACACATCTTAAATTCTGCACTAATAATTTTTTGTGAGTTTCAGGAATTTTGTTAATATATTCTAACGTATAAAGAGTATATTCCAACTTTGGGATTAAATTTTGTATAACTAACATGTAGCATATATGTGACAATTGCGTTTATTTTTTTATCAATTGACATAGTGTAGGATAAATTCCAAAAATACTACTAAAATGAATTTGTAATAAAACTGTACATTAATTGACAAAACTATAAAATTCAAGTAATCAGACAACTATTATCACACAAGAAATTCTCAAACCAATTTCTCTGTTCCATAACCCTAACTGTAATGTATTAGAGGACACGGGATGCTAGTAAATCACAGATCAAATTCTTTATTATTTTATTCAATTTGGGTTACGACTCAATGACTTTTTTAAAGTTTCAAGCTTCAGTAGGTCTGTTTCTAGTACAGCCAAAGTGAACAGGCTTCAGCAGAGCTCTAAGAAAATACTACAAAGAAGTAATAGGCTCTCCACTGCAGAGAAATTCACACTTAAAACTAGTCTGAAAACGAGCTGCTTTCTCAATGTTGCATCAATGATCGCTTTTCGGCCTTGTGGCTAAGATCAAGTGTAGCATCTGTTCTTATCAGTTTAATATCTGATTTGTCCTCTATCTGAGGACAATATATTAAATGCATTTTTGCAAGTAGGAGTTGAAGTAGGCGCTTGCTCCATCCACTCCCCGCATCAGCCTGGTGTTGCATTACTTCCAGGAAAGGTGCAGTCCCTTAGGACCTAAAGAAAAAAAAAAAAGAAAAGAAAGTAGCATCGATCATAATTTCACCAATGAAGTAAAGCCAGTGGAACTTTCTTTTGCTAATAGTATATGACTCAAAATGAGAAGAAATGGTTGCAAACAGCCATTAATACTTGAAACTGGCAATATACAAAATAAAACTAAAAGAAAGAAATCATTATAGTGAAATGGAATGAATAGAGATCAATATTCTAGGGGTTATAGTTGCAGTCCATTCAATGGAGGCAGATAGTGTATCTGCTGTTAGATTGAAGCAGGAAAGGAAGGCACAAGAGACACGAGAAAGTAGATAGTCTGGCCATAGTGTGAACTTCTGCCCATTACTTTTCTTCCTTTGGTGTGCCCCTAGGGCCTTATGAGGAATGCCTCATCATCACCTGAGCTAGGAAAAGAAAGCTTGTACTTATTTTATAGATCGTTCTACGTGATAGGATTATACCGCTTCAAAGCAAAGCTCATTGGCATGTGTAGTACCATGTCAATAAATGTCATATTGTGTCTGTACTACAAAGTTTTGTGGTGAAAGTGGTGAAGGAAAATCCTTCTTATTGACATAATTTCAAGCACTACACAGTTTTTTGTTTGTTTGTTTTCTTGAAAGGAGAAATGGCCAGATAAGAACTGTATACTGCTTTATGGGCTGTGGCCAATGGTTTCATTCATAGACTCCCAAAATTATTTGGCTTATTGCTCACTTTTCAGGGGGAAAAATACTAAGTCCCCCCCCCACACACACACACACACCTCACAGTTAAAAACATTTATATTAAATCTCATGAAGCAAGATAAAGTGTAAGTATCTGATTTTTTCAGCCTCCCCCTAGATCACTTCAGTTCCCCTTAAGGGATGGCATTGTACACTTTGGGAAATGTTGGTTTAGTTGGACAGTCGGGGATGTATAGCTCTCTTTAATAGGACAAAATTAGAGATGTTATATTATATCTCATGAATTTTCAACAAGGGATTACCATTCCAAAAGAGAACTTTAAAAATCAACTGAAAAAGATGACACGTTCTGTCATTGCCCAACAAGCTCATGAACAAAGTGGCCAAGGTGGCAAGGTGTAAGTTATGCATGTGCTCAGTCCCATGGACTTGTTCATCAAGACAGACTTGGCTGTTGCCACTGCAGATTGCCCAGGCTGGTAGCAGCAGACATCAACTTTGAGTCCCTGACATTGGACCATTCCCCAAGGAGATCAACGATTGAGCTGGTGACAGTATGATTATATCACACCATCATGGAAAGAAAAAAAATATTTTTAAAGGAATATTTCTTTGGGATTTGGATTTGACTTCCCTGCACGCAACACTCCTGTCAAACTATCATCTACATACTTAGAAAAAGGTTTATGTACCACTATGGTGTTCTGCAAAGCATCTACTCAGAACTATTAACTCACTTCATAACAAATGGAGTGTTGCAATGGAATACCTAAGGGAATTCACTGGTCTTACTATGTCCTGCAGGATCCTGAGGCTGCTAACTAGATCAATCAGTGGAATAACCTTACAAAGAATACATCACATAAGCACAACCTTGAAGTGTTAGTCAACTTCTCCAAGAGGTCTTATGCTCTCTAAAATGTCCTATGTACAGATCCGGAAACCAACAGGTATAAGTGGGGTAAGTGGGACTAACACTACTCATTATTACCCCTAGTGACATACTCATAACTTCTGCGCCAACCCCCACCCCCATTCCCCACCCCCGTTTTTCTGTGCAAGGGTCCTTCCAATATCACCAAACCACAGCTCTGCCACCGGTATTAAAAATTTCACTGTGGTGGTAAAAGGTGTTATGAGTTATGATTTTATGGGCCTATGTTTGTAAATCCACCCTATTTTCTAATTTCCCTCAGTCTTTGGGTACCTTCTTTTACAATATGTCAGCACAGGTCCTATATTTCAACTTAAATTATTGTAAGGCCTTTTTGTAATCTGTGCTTTACTGAACTGACCAAATACATGATTAAATCCTCTCCTTACTTCTTGAATAACATTGATTCTGGGGTGTAGTGTGCTCATATCAATGAATTCAGAGTGATATAACCTTATTTTCTTTGAACCACTAAATCATGCTCTTACTGACCATTCCCACAGATATCACCCAAGTTTCTAACTGTTCATATTCGAAAACTCTAGCAATTCTTTCTTAGTATAGTATACCTTTCCCTTTATTACCATTTGTAACTCACCTTTTAGGACTGTCTGGGACTTGATTCTGCTCATAGTTAAAGAGGTACTAACTAGTACATAGTAAGATTGCTACCTGAGGAAAATTGACAATGTCTTGCAGGTTTCTTATAATGTTTGAGATGCCCTATCAGCAAGCACAGTTAGGCTATTCTCAAATAGGAGTACAAGGATTTATAATTTGTCTGATACTTGACATGCAGGCAAATTTGGAGAAGCTCCTCATATTGGAGAGTAATGGCACTGTTGGCTAAAGTGATTCAATACCATTTAGAGGTCTAATATACAACATTCCTGATCATAACCATATTTTTACCTATATAAAATTTCAGGCACCATTTAGTCCTAATAAATGTCTTCACTTTAATATCAGATACCATATGAGGTTGAGAATTTGAGTGGGTGTTCTATTTCAGGCAGGTTTACTATAAGGCTTTGCATTTGGTTTTACACAATATCAGCCCTGTTACTACAACTATAAAACTCTTTCATGGCACAAATGGAATCTTTGAATTCTTTCATGTACTGCTTTAACTGTTTAAAGGCCCAGAAATAATTTCTTTCCTTTAGTATTTTGAATATGAAAAGTGGTATCATAGTCGATTACCTTCCCTACACTTCTCATATTGACACAATTATTGAAAATTATGAAATGATCACTCATATTTCTTTGATTGTTGATCTATTTATGGTGAAAACTTGGTTAATAACAGAGACACTTCATGCCATACATTAACAGTATCCCTTTCCCAATTGTAGTAGAATTATTTACAATAATGAGGACAGACTTATCAGTTCCTGAATAATTAATCTGACTTGAGAACCCATTTAGAAATTTCAACCATGGGACGTTTGTTTCTCTTGCAACACTCAACTCAGTCCCGAGTGCATTATGTGGTGTGCTTGCTACATGTGCTCATGTTCCAGAAGCCAATCAGAGGATGTGGTGCTCAGTAGGCTGCTCAGCTCTCAGTCTGCTGTGCGAACTCACCTGAGGTTCCTTGCAAGAAAGATGAGGCTTTCTCCTCTCAGAGACAGCTGTTCTCTCAGAAGCCCTCAGGGGCAGTTCTGTGCTGTCCTGTGACCTCTCTATAAGTCAGAATTGACTCAATGGCAGTAAGTGAATGAATACATGAGGGCATGCCCCCATAAAAAAACCCAAATTTTATCAGTTATGTATTTTTTTACAACACAACCTTATAGCCTTCGAAGCAATCTTCATTTCACTTAATATCCTTGTCAAGTCTGCGATTCCATTCTTAGGAAGATTTTTCAAACTTCTCTGTTTGAACAGCTCATTTTTTTCCCTCATCTCTTCTATGTCATCCAACTGCTGTCCTGACTCAGTTTCCAAAAAACATAGATAAGAAGGCAATGAGTCAGAGAATAGTGAGCCAGAGAAAGAGAAAAAACTTTTCTAAGGCACTCACATATGTTGAATGCAAATAATGTCCTCAAGGAAACTAAACATAGTGAGCAGAGTCATACCCTATGTTAAAACAATTATTGAAAATATATCCCATCTTAATCCTGCCTCATTGACCTACGAAGCAAGTCATTTGAACTCGGGGTCATAGCCAGAAGAGCAGAGTCTAGAATTCACAATTCATTACAAGATGGAGGACATGGCTAAAGAGCTATATAAAGTAATCCATTTTCTTGTAATTCTTGATGGAAAACGTAATTTATCACCACCATGTGTTTTTATAACAAAAATAGTTGCATAAAAAGGAAAGTATACATATTTATTTTCTAGGGTTTTTAAATAGTTATCATTTTTAATCTAAAAAAAAAGAGGACTACCACTAGAAGAGTATGTTTTATTCTCCAATAATGAAGCAGACACATTGCTATCAAGTTGATTTCAACTAAGAGTAACCAGGAAGGACAGAATAGAACTGTCCCTGTGGGTTTCTCAGACAGTCATTCTTTTTAAGAGTAGAAAGCCTCATCTTTCTCCAGTTAGGTATGGTTTTGAACTCTGACCTTCCAGTTAACTTCTCAATAAGCAATCATCATGCCATCAGGGTAAATGTGTTAAAATTAAACATATCATACAAGAGTCAGAAGTAACCCCCTTATCTGAAATATAGGAAAGATTGATTCAACTCTTAATGAATAAACAAGCAAATAGTGATAATATGGATCAAGGCTTGTGATGAGCATGAAATTATAATTACGATAATTAAAGACCACTTTTTATCAATACTTGACATTGATATATAACATAGCAAATATGTGGCAAATTATCTTGTCAAGTGGTAAATGAAAATTGATATTCCAAAGTAGAATTTTGTAATTAGTGCCATTTATTGAATAATCATTTTTTATATCATTGTTGTTTCATTTTTAATATAAAACAGATTGTAATAGCAAAACTCAATTTTATTTGCTCCACTTCTACATGCATTGCTTTTTTATTTTATTTCTTGTTATCTATGATTATCTTCAATTCTCTCCAAAAAAATTCTGATTAACTTTTGCAGCTGATACTTCTTTCATTATATATGCATTTATATTTTAATCTAAGTAGTTTTATTTTAATTTGCTCTGATATGTATAGTATATAACTTGGCATTTTCTGCATTAGATTTCAAGCTATTTTGTAGATGTGCAAATTTTTACTTTTAATTTTTGTTATTGTATTCTGTTAGTCAATAGAACTAGCTTAATTTTAACACAGGAACTTCTAATATTTTGTTTTGTACAAAATATGAGCACAAGTCACAAATCCAGCCAATTGAATTACCTTTACTATCCAGGAACATGATAGATACCTAAAACAACTAAAGAAATTACCAAAAATCCCCTTCAAATCTTACAAAATCTGCTTGCAATTTCTCATCTTAGAAAAGTTAAAAAAACAACATTGAAATATATATATACATATATATATATACTCTTACTTTAAGTTTGATATGATTATCCTCAAAAGTATATAATACAAAAAGTAATGACTTACTCATAATTGTAATTATTCCAATATATCCTTTCTTGTATTTATGCCATGTATCTGTTTTTTATGATACTTTTTTCATTTATCCAATTTTATATTAAAATTCTTAACATAAATCTTTAAATAAAATTTCATAGCCACAAAAAACTCAAAAGACTAGCTCTCCACAAAAAAAAGTTGTTTTGGAAAAAGAAAAATGTCTAAAAATTACTTAGTTTGTACATACATATATATATAGAGAGAGAACCTAGTACTTCTTCCTCTGAATTGTTAAAAAAATAAGTTGACACAATTATTGTCAGTATTTCTTAATGTTATGACATTTCAAGTAATATCTAGTCTATATGTTATGTAGCTAAGTAAGTTAAGTGAAAGACTTTTGAAAAAGTATCAATGTACTCTTAAATGGTAAGCAACTTGACATTATTTTTTGTATTAGCAATTATTTTTCCAGAACTTCAAAAGTTGTTCTGAGAATATAAGAGTGAATTCCCCCAAAACAGAAAAAGCTCCACAGGATGACGCTTTCACAGTAAGCATTTTTCCCATTAGGGGAGCATCAAGCAGCTCTCTCTGAATTTGTGTACATGTGGCTTTGCCTGAGAAGGTTTTCTTGGATCACTGTGAATTTTTTTTCACAAAACCAGTTGTGCTTGAACCTCATTTTTTTGTGATGACCAATTTAAGAATACAATGTGTAGCTGTAAAATTTTGTGTCTTGTCAGGAAAGAATGCTGCCACAGAAACTGTTGTGCTGTTGAACACAGCTTACAAGGACAGTGTTAAGGTAAAAACTCAAGTGGTTATATGCTTTTTTCATTCCAAAAACAGTGGAATGTTGATTGATAACAGATCTCATTATTGATATCCATCAACTTAACGAACAGTCAAAAATGTCGACCCTTGTGCATTTGGAGTTCATTCCACTAGGTCAGACTGTTAATCAAGCTTTCTATTTAGAGGTTCTGAAAAGATTGCATGACAGTGTGCCACAAAAGTGACCTGATTTGTGGTAGACCGGGGGCTGGTTTTGCCACCACAACAATGCATCTGCTTGTACAACCTTCTCTGTGCACCAGTTTTTAGAAAAACCAGCATGCCTCTCTTGCTTCGTACAACTTACTCACCTGAGCTCAGTGCAGTGTGCTTTCCTTGTTTCCATGAATGAAGAGGGCCATGAGAGGACAGCAATTTGATGACACAGAAGAGGTGAAGGAAAAAATGAGAGAGGTGCTGTCAGACATCCAAACAGAAGAGCTTGAGAAACTCATCCTTGAAAACTCAAGGATGGAATCACAGATTTGTCAAATGTATTAAGTGTAATGGAGTACTGTGAAGGTGATAAAGTTGCTTTGTAAAAAAAAAAATGAAATACATAGCTTTGAAAATAAATCCAGGTTTTTTGTGGGAGACCCCTCATATATCATACTTTTTACTTTCCACACTTTAATTACTAGTTACTGTAATTACCCTGTAATTACAGGGTATGTATATTACAACAAACTAGTATCTAACAATCTCAGGCAAATCAAGAGTGATAGCTACTTTCTATTTACAGAAAAATTGTGATCTAATCCAGGAGGCAAGATGTTAGTGTTTTTCTTAAGCAAAGTGATAACATTTTTTTTCCTGTTGGGCTTCTCTTCCATGTGATAAGAAAACTACATTAAGATTGATTAGAATAACATTTGTCAGCATTTCAATTATCAAAGAAATTCCATAGCATAGTCAATTGAGATTTTTGAAAACCAAAACTAACTCATGAAAAATCCTGCATGGAAATAGCTTGAACTTTGTAGCTGTAACTATAAGGCTGCTTTGCTGAGAGCAAGCACTGCTTTGTGATGGGGAAGAGCTGCAATGCCTATCATATTTTACAGTTTATTTCAAAAAAAGTTCAATTATTTCTTCTTGGAGAATAATTTTCTCATTTGTTCAAACTTATATTGAAGAAAATGCTAACTGCTTTCTTCAATTGTACAATATTATCCTTAGCAGATGAGATAAAGGACTTTACAAATTATTCCCATCACTTTGTGTTCACATGACACTTGAATGAGATGTTTCACAAAAGTCAGATGTTGCATACTGATCATAAACTAACCTATTCAATCTGTTTTTAAAAGAACCAAATTGAAAGACCAATCTATTAATTTTAAGACTATGAATTAATAATGGACAGATTGTATTGCTGTTTTCATAAAGAACTTTTATCTTTTAAACTTGTAAGGAAATTGAAAATATATTACATTATTGCTATTCTTATTTTAGAAACATTATTCTTCTCTTATTTTTTCCTTTGTTTCATGTGAATATATTGGTAATTTTTAGAGCTTAGCAACTTTTAGATAAGAAATATCAAAGTAGTCAGGACTTAGATTCTAATGTGGTGTGATATTGACAGCTTTCAACTGTAGTATATACATTTTTAAAGTTCATGTAACTAACACACTATTAAGCATCTATCCTTTCTTATTTAGTACTTGACGATCATATTTGCAATCATCTCAAATACATATGCGAAATTAGAGCAATGGATAAGAAGACTGCAAAAGAATGTACACATTTAAGTTATGATGTTGGCAATGAATATTAAAAGAACAGGGTACTTCCAGATGAGCAAACGAATCCATCTCGGATGAAGTGCAGCCAGAATGCTCCACAGAAGGAAAGAGAGTGAGACTTTGTCTCGTGTACTTTGTATATATTAGCAGGAGAGATTAGTCCTTGGGAAACAACATTATGGTTGATGAAATAGAAGGTCAGTGAAAGTGGATAGCTTTTCAATGACATGATTTGATAAAATGTCTTGAGAAATGGCTTCAAAAACAATATTTTAGAGAAAGTCACAGGACAAGGTGATGTTTTTTGCTGTTGTGTGTACATTTTCTCTGATTTGGAACCAATTCAATGTCAGCTAAGAGCAGCAACACTGTTGGAGATTGTGGTTGATTTAATATGTGATGACTTTAACATATGCTACACATATTTAATGTATAGATTGCATCAATTTAAGTGGATAATATGCTTTTAATTGGTTCATATAATACAATGGTGAAGAACCTTCTTTTTTCCCAAAGGCCATTTGAATATGTATAACATCATCCAAGGGCCATATGTGTCAAGAATTTAATTAACTCATGCCCAGGAAGCTTTGATGGAGTGGTGGTTACAAGTGTGCTGAGATCTGTGTTGCTCAGCTGTTCCAAACCAACCCATTTCTCTGGGAAAGAGTGGGATTTCCAATCCTGTCAGTGCTTATAGTCTTAGAAACTCATTGGAGCAGTTCTAGCCTGTCCTACAGACTCTCTGTGAGTCTGCGTGATCTTCAGGGCAGTGAACGTGAGAATGTGAAGACAGAAACTGCCTCTCTATGATGAGGGATACGGTGCCAGCTGGCAAGGAGGATTTCCTGAGCCTAATAAGGCTAACACGCTGGAATTCCCACCCCTTCTCTACTGCTAGTTCTTTGCTGCA
The DNA here is from genome assembly GCA_004026705.1 of Nesogale talazaci. Taxonomy (NCBI): domain Eukaryota; kingdom Metazoa; phylum Chordata; class Mammalia; order Afrosoricida; family Tenrecidae; genus Nesogale; species Nesogale talazaci. The sequence goes on along the minus strand of PVJH01002508.1, from coordinate 52,230 downwards.
TCTTTTAGTATGTTCATAGTCTAGGAAGACTCATTAAATGAATTCCAAGGATCTGGTGAAATAATATTTATGGTAGTAGTGAGTATTGAGCTCCTCTCAATTTATGGCGCAAAAAAGCAACACTGAGCATTACTTATGATGCAGTCAATGGAATGCCTTGAGCATTCTTATGAAAAGGACATGAGATGAAGAATGCCATTGATGATCCACACAGATCTTGGCAGCCCAACATGCAGGCACTGACTCCCAGTGTGTGTGTATGTGTGTGTGTGTGTGCATTCAGAGTCATAAACGTTGGTTTAGAGACCTTGGAGTGGTGTCACTTCAAGGACCGATGCAACCAAGATCGGCAGGAAGACGAAAATAAAGACAAGCTCCTTGTGTTTCATTCAAAGATATTTAACTGTGTGTATCTTAAAAAGCTGTGGCTAACCTTGTGAAAAAATGCTAATTCCCAACTACTTAATTTGTGTTCCTTTGGAACCTGTGTGTAGACCAAGAGAGAGTAGTTCATAAAGAACATTATTTGCAATCATAAAAGTTATATGGCAGGGTCATATTATTTCACCATATTATTCAAATAGTGTACTGAAAAGTAACCTAAGAATCTGATTCATATGAAGTATTTAAAACTAGGCTTGCCGAAAGGCTCATGAACTACTTTTGATATGCAGATGAGTAAAAAAAACCTTGCTTGCTGAAAAACAAGAAGACTTGAAGCACTTATTGATGGAGATCAAAAACTATAGTCTTCATTATGGATTTCAACTCAGTGTAAAGAAAATCAAAATCCTTATAAGTGCACCAGCAGAGAGCATAACATTGAATGAGGGGAAAATTTAAAGTTGTCAAATATTTCATTTTTTTTGTATCCACAACAAATTTTCCTAGAAACAGTTAAGAAATCATAGAATGTATTATATTTGGCCATATCCTCTTCAAAAATCTCTTTAGGATAATAAAACACAAACATATCACTTTGAAGTCAAAGGTGCACTTGAACCAAGCAGTGGTATTTTTCAATCACCTGACATACATGTGAAAGTCAGACAATACATAAGTAAAACTGGAGAAAAATTGATGCATTTGAATTATGGTGTTGGCAAAGAATATTGAAAGTACTATAGACTGCTAGAAAAACAAATCTCTCTTGGTGAAATAGTCAAGAGGCTCCTTAAAAGTTATAATGTTGTTCATTGACTTTGTCTCATGTACTTTGGATATGGTACCAGGATAAACCAGTCGCTGGAGAAGGGCATTATGCTTGGTAAAGTGGAAGGTCAGTAAACAAAAATGTATCTTGATGCCAGGCAAGATGTATTGGCACAGATCCTACAGCAATTAAGTTGAAGTTGGAATTGACTTGAAGGAAACTTCCATCAGCATTATTCCAGTTGTCAACATTGTATTCCTTTTCTCATTGCTGTTACAGACCTTCGTATGACAATTATACAAATACGTTATCTATTTCGTGCTTCTGGACATATGGGTTGCTTTGAAGTCTTAGCAATGATGAATTAAAGGGTTATGGAAACTCTTGTAAAAGTCTCCTTTTGAATATAGCTTGTAAATATACTTGATTATCAATATACATGATTTGATGGTGGTCTAGGAAAAAGTGAAAGAAAGGTAATGTATTTAGCTGAAGACCTTTGGAAATGGGTACAAGTTTTTCAAAATTTGCAACATTATATTTCACAGTTCAGTGATTTCTACATCATTTGAAAGTTTCAAAAAGTAACTGGAAGATATATAAAAGTTGGAGAAAATTTTTACATTTGGACTTACCATCTTATTCTACTCTTTCAACTCTAATAATAGAAAATTACAGGATTATGCAAAAATAGACTTTTGACTTTACAGTGGTGTGTTTGAATTTTCTTTACTACAAATAATATGTTTCAAAGGCAAGTAAATTGAGACATTAAAATAGTTAAATTATAGAACTGAATGTTAACCATATTAACAGGAAATCTATACTTATGTGATTTGAAGAAAAATTAGTACTTGATGTATAGAGATTAAGTTACCCATGATTTTGGACTAAGAATAAATATCTCAAATAGCTCAAAGGTCTTTAAAATATACCACATATTTGAATCTAAAAGATGCTCAACATAACTACATGCAGTCTGCTTTTTAGTGATTGCCGAAAATTCTACCTTGAGGAATGTGTGTTCATGCTTTTGCAGCCAACTGGTAGTCAAAACATATTGCGATATTATATCTACATTTCATTTTAAGCAGCCAACAAGAGAAATTCCTAGATGACCCATGTGGTCCATATAAATACAAATTAAAGCCTATGAATGTATGGACATTTGTTTTACAAAATTAAAAGTAGTAAAATATATATATATATATTGCACACAGTACCACAGGGATAGACTGTTATTTGACAAAGTGACTTTCCTCAGTGTGGATGTCCTTTTAGCATATTTCAGTCATGTGGCTTAGCAGCAGAGTTTTTGTCATTGACTCAAACTGAAGCAAAGAAGTCTAAAATGTGCAATTGTTCTGTTAGATTACACAGTGGGAATAGAAATGAACAATACGTTGAAATGTAAATTTTCTCTAGTTTCTTACAAATCCTGCTCTACAGGGATTTCTTTTTCAAAAGAATCTTCTATATTTACTACTCCACTTGTTAAATTGTAACTCTGGGCCAGGATTTATCTAAGGATCAGAGAATTGTCACCATAGGAGTAATTCAGGCATGCTCCCACTCTTGTTACATTGTAGCTCTTTCAACATAATACTAAAAGGGCAATGTCTGGAAAATACTATAGAAATGACTATAGAAATTTAGCTTTTGAATCATGGCTCATATTGTAATACTACTTTTAAATATAGTCTTAAGAGAGACAGAGAGGGGATGAGCCCTGGTGGCATAGTGGTTGAGTGTGGGACTGTGGCTCATGGGAATGGTGGTTCAAATCCAGCAACGGCTCTCCAGAAGCAAGATTGGGTAGCTCCTCCGACCACCAGAGGGTGGTGATGCCCCCCCCAAAAAAGAGAGGCGAGAAAAAAGCTGCATTCAGTTGTGTGCCAACTTTTGCAACCTTCACATTCAACCCAAAGACATCTGTGAACATATGTCAAAATTAACATGTGGATTAGTTTTACATTTAAAAGTTATTTAGATAGGATTTCTTGAGAACACTAACTTTTTGTTAGCTTTGATCATGTAGGGGAAATGTGTGAGGACTGGGTTTCTAGTATCCTTCAAGGTCTATCTCTAAGATTATCAGATGGTGTACATAATTTTTCAAATACTGGATTGACTCACCAAACATTACATGTGCTCATTTAAGGTTAATGACTTTCTACAAGTGTGTTTGAGAATCCTAAGAGTGCCCTGAAATTGTTAGTTTCTGAAAGTTAGAATGTTATTCTACCCCTCCAAGACAATTTCTTTCTATTAGCAAGAATAATTTTGGGGTTAGGGTTAGCGTTTAGGGTTTAGGGTTAGGTTTAGAAAAGAAAATTTTAAAAATTAAAAAAGAATAAATTTGATTTGATCTGTCTCTTTTTTATATTTTCAGAAAACTGAAGTTTGTACAGTGAAAGCACACACATATATTCTGTGTGTGTGTATACACAGGAGTAGAATTTTTATGCATGCTTTTGATATCCTGACTACAATATATAAGGACAAATCAATAGGATAAGGTATTGCAAACCTAGAAACATCTCTATTACACAGGGAAATGTATTTGTTTCTGTCACTATCTATCTCTGTATATATGTCTATCTCTTTTTATATGTCTGTCCATAAATGCAATTTTGGTTTTGCTCTTTAATCATTGAAGTACTGTATTCTTGTGTTGTAATGAAAATATATCTATGATTATTTAAATTAATTTTACTACACTTGATGTAGGAAAACAGTGTATTTTAGTCATATTTAGTCATATAATATGATTTATTGCATAAGAGTATCATTTATGCAGAACTCTAGAGTAGGAATCGATAAAAACTCAGCGACAAACCCAAAGTCCTCAGTTGGAACCAGTAACTATAGTCCTTCTCTCATTTTGTCCATGACAAAAGAAGTATGAGACGGAATACTCATGAAAGATTTACAACCTTGCAAAGCTTCAGAGAAGTTCTGTACTTACTTATAATGCTGCTACGATTGGAATTAACAGAAGAGCTCTTTGTTTTTTAAGTAATTTTCAATGCTGTGCTATGAAGGAAACAGGATTTCAATAGTGAAACTATATAAACATATTACCAAACTATAGAAATAGTGCTCAGGAAATGTTAGCCATTTCAAGATGGTGCAGTTTGGCAAGAGAAGCAAATCCAGTGACACTGATATATATGTAAGACAGAGCTTTAGGATCAAGAAGTAATTATGAATATATATGTGATTACATAATCATATATTATACAAATTATTTATAATAATGCATACCAGTCCAAGTCAAGTCCAAAAGTTTTATCCTAGTCTATAAGTCCCTCTCAGACTCACGCAGACACATGTAATGATGTAGAATTTACAAAGATCTTAGGCCGATGAGACCGAAATCAAGTGGCAGTGGACACATCCCCAGAGTTCTGACAGTGTTTAGAGGGTCTTGCAGCATGAGACTGAGGCAGAGAGAGAGAGGAGCCCACCTCTCGAGAGCCTTTTATCTTGGTCGCACTTCAAAAGGAGGTCATCAAGTTGTGATCTGACAGGCTAAACTCCATCATCTTGCAAGTGCCTTATTGGCACAAATCAAAGAAACAAAACACCTAACTATCACAATGATAAAATAAGGGATTACAAAGATTAGATATAGTTAGCATATATTTTCAAGAAAGAATTGCTAGAATATGCAGTAGAGTTACATGGCCTGTTGTACTACAGGAGATGGAGTATAGTGAAGTTGCCATAGCATTCTCCATTGTATCATATTAATTGAAAGTTTATCATAGAATAAGGAAGACTGTAGAGGAATATATTCATTGGAATTGTGGTGCTTGAAAAGAATACTGAAAGTACCATAGACTGCTAAAAGCATGAACCAATTTGTATTAAAACAATACCAGAGAGCTGCTTAAAGACAAAGATATCAAGACACCTTACTTACATTGGACATATTGGCAGAAGAGACCAGTCCCTGGAGAAGGACACCATGTTTGGTAAATTGGATGGGCAGTGAAAGCGAGGAAGGCCCTTGACAAGAGGAATTGATACAATAGCTGCCTCAATGGGCTCAGGCATAGGAACATTTGTGAAGATGCCACAGGACCGTGAAGTGCCTTCTTTGGTTGTGCATAGGGTTGCTGGAGATGGAGCAATATGAATGACCTGTAACAACAACAAAGTTGAATAATATGCATCCTAGAGGAAGTCTAAACTCTAACTACAGGTATAGATAAGGGGTAGAGGATGCTTAAAAGAGTGCATTCACTGCTGCCTCAATCAAAGATAAAGACATTACCTGGGAGGAATGTCAAAAATTAGAAGGAATCCTCTAAAGTGGTAGTTTGATTTATTGTTTTCAATAAAATCTTTACCTTAAAAACTTACTCAGTGAATATAACAAAGATGTGCATCAGTTTTTGATGCTTATTAAACCGTGCAGTAACTGGTATCTTAACTTAAAGAAAATATTTTATTCTCATTATTATATGATGTACAGACACGATAATATTAGCTGGTCTCTCTCGTGTACCTGTGGGCTGTGCAGTGGTGTATTTGCTTAGGGTCAAGATTAATGAAATGTGGTTTTACAAAAAAAGCAACAAATAAGGAAAAAATAAATCTAGAGTCTGAAAGGAATACCGTATACAATTTTTTCACAATAACCCCAACTTGATGCTTAAAATATGTGGGTTTTTAAAAGTGTGGGTTTTTAAAGGTAATGTACTTAATATTCAAGAGATTTTTACAATATTTTGGAAACTAACCTAAATAACAAGTATATTATCAGAAATCTGCAAAGTTCTCAAGTTTTATATTCCGGACTCAATCTCATGGCCATGTAGTTAAAATCTCCTCAATGTTGTAGTAACACACTTCCACTTCCTCCTTGAGTTCTCCATTTTCACTTATCATTCTTTTTAGTCTCCCTGTCTTCTGAACATTATTTTTGAGCAAATTCTACATTTTTCTACTTGATTGTTCAAAAGAGTCCATTATTTAGGGAATTGTTATTCACTTAAGGAGTCTACCTTTCTTTGGTTGAAAGGTGATCCAAGAGAGGCCCCAGGTTTGAAGTGTATCTAAGAGGTCATAGATGTAAGATGTCAGTAAATGTCATATTTCTATAATTCTGAAAGTTGTTCTCTACATTTCCTAAATTCTTCCATTATATTTTATTGTGCTTTTATTCAGAGTCAGTAGTGACAGGTAGACACCATGTGCTTCTTCTTGTCTCAGGAGAGTGGAGGCTGTGATTTGTATGGTCCATTGATTTTTGCACTCATTGTTTCCCTGAGTCTTTGATCTTCACTCCTCTTTGCTTTGGAAAGAAAGAGACAAATACTTGCCACTTAGATGTGTTCTCGCTTGCTTTTAAGTTTGCACTTGATTCTAATCAAAGTAGAATGGAAAACAATTGTCTTTGTGAACTATGCTCTGTTAATTGACCTGGTTGTGCTTGAAGAGTATGGTCCTAAGTGCCCACACCTGAGTGACACATTCTATGAATGGTTTTTAGAAGTTTCCATTTATTTATCCTGTGTGATCTACAACATAGATGTATATGTGTGTAGCATACATTAATATTCTGTACCAAACCTATATATAGACTAGCCTAGTTTGACTTCCCAGAGCTGTTCAGTTTGCATTCCTACTTATGTATCAATTTATAGATTACTGTGTATCATCACAACTGTTGATGATTGCATAATAGTGTTCACCTTTATTCACTTTCATGCTTATGCAACTTGCAATGTTCTTTGGATTCTCTATGTCATGCTGTCCTCCCCCGTATTGAATATTACCTCTTTGTTCATTGGATTCAAATTATGCCTACTCCCTACACAAGGATTTTCACTCCTTTCCTCACCCATTCTTTGTAAGAACCAGATGATATACTTTCTTGTGTACATTTTCTTTCACTCTAAACTTTTTACAATGTGATCATCTAATCAATATATGTTCTTTTTTGTTTGTTTGCTTGGGCATCACTGATATGCTCTTTTTTGAAGGGAAGTGTGGCAGTCATGTTCTTATGTCAATTTTATGATTGAAATGTAGGGGTGGAGTCTAGCCTGTTAATCTGGAGATAGCCATTAAGTAGCCAATGAGGCCTCTATGTGGGCATGGCTTTCACCTGAGACTCCTGGGAAATCTCACGATATTTCCCTCGTGAAGATGAGAAGCTATCTTCCCCAGTTGTTGGGAGTTAGTTTCAGAGACAATTAATCATCGACAAGACAAGCTGGCAGCATTCGAGAAGCTGGTGGAGCCAGCAGAGAGACCACACAGCTTTGCCCTGATGAAGCCAGACCTCTGAAGCTGGGGAGACCTCTGCCAGTGATGAGTTGCTTCTGCTGTGGATGGACCCTGAGCTCTGGAGGCAAGGTCCCCTGCCATCACTGGTATTCTGCACCCATTGACCTGTGACTTCATGAGTCGGAAGAAGACTTAATAGACTGATTTTGGGCATATGGGTTAATATTGGACTTAAGATTTTGAACTGGACTGGGCCCTTTGCTAAATTATCTGCTTATATCCTGTGGCTATTTTTGATAGGATTGTCTCTTGTTCTTTATATGTTGAAGTTTTCTATACATTTTAGATATTATTCCCTTGTTTTGCATGTCATTGCCAATATTTTTTCCATTCTGTGAGCTATATTTTCACTTTTTGATGAAATATTTTCAGATGCAAAAAGTTCTTAATTTTCAGAAAGTTTTAGTTCTAGGATTTTTTCTACTGTTGAAATATATATATGTACATATATATACACAATCAAAAATATATATGTTTGATAGTGTTCTTTGTATTAGTGTTTTTTATTAGGAGTCCTAAATGTGCTTCTATTTAATTTTTCATGATCTTTTAAATTTCACATTTAGTTTTTGACTCATTTAGATTTAGTTTTTCTTTATGTGGCAAGAGATACTCTGGTGAAGTGAAATTATTTTATAAGATCCTTCTATCCATAATCTCAGTGTTGAAGCTTGCAAATAAGGTGTACATGAATCTAATGAGAAAGATTGGTAAGTTTTTCCATCCATTTGTTTTGTTATACATTGAAACATCCCAGAAACAGAAGAAAGCATGTCACGTCTGAGTTTTGTAGAACTCTTTTATCAAAGAATTATATAATTGTTCATCAATTTGAAAACTAAGAATGCAGGGGAGGAGCCTCTGTGTGAACATTGCCTTCTCCTGAGGATTCTAGGAACTCCTGTATTCCTCCTTGGAAGAGAGAGATGTTCTTTCTCTCTGCTTTCTCCCTGCAAGACATCACTGAGGAGAAGCCACACGGACCTACTCTGTGCAGACCTCTGGACCTGGGCAAGTCACGTGGAGAGTTCTGCTAACACTGACATGTTTACAATGCCACTTCATCCACAAGACTTCCCACCCACTGGTCTTTGATAATCTTGCATTCAGCATCATTGCATGTGTTTCGTGAGTCTTAAGAGGACTTTATAGATTGGTATCAGAAATATGGGCTACAATTGGACTTATGGACTTGATCTGGACTGGGGTGAGATGTTTTCTCAATATTCAATTGCTCTCGTATATAAAGCTCCTTCTTATACACATGGATGTCTATGGATTTGTTTCTTTAGTCTACCCAGACTAACACAAAGACAGTCTGTCTTCTACATTTCATTATTTTAAGCCTGTTTTCAAAGATCAGCTGTGAATGAATGGGTGGATACATGTCAGACACAATTGTGTACCATTGGTCCATTATTTTGTGGGTATTGAGAATGAAGAATATTAGACCTCCTACTTTATTATCCTACTGTAGCAGTACTTTGTTTAATCAAAGACTGTTTCCAATTCATGTAAGTGTGGTGAATTTTTTTTCATTTCTTTCAAGAATGTTGACTGAGTCTGAATTAGCATTTCTGTATATGTGTGGATTGCTTTGTGTGAGCTGGACATTTTCACAATGTTAAGTATTAATATTCATGAGCATGGCTTGTTCTGTTAATGTGGACCCTTTTTAGTTTCTTTGTTGCCAGATTTTTTTTCTGTTCTTGGCTTACCTAAATTTAAGACACAGAAATTATTCTAGGATTTGAAATATAGAAGAGGTTTTTAGAAGTTACTGTCTTTACCACTTCTGGAAAAATTGGATAAGGTAATTTTATTATGACTTTGTAGAAAACAATATTTTTCCCCTCATCAATATGTTTTATTCACTAATACTTCTTCAAAACTTAATGACTTCAAACTATTAGCTATTTAAAATTTCTTTTTGTAGATTATGATTTAGTTTGAGTTCAGGTACAGAGTTCATCTGGTTTTGACCTGGATTTCCTAATATGTTTGTCAGACTTGGACTCAGTAGCTTTGCTACTGGGGATTGGCTGATTACTTGTTGGGAGGATTTTGTGTCACCTCTCCATGTGATTTCATCCCGAAGCAGGTGAGGCCAAGCCATCTCCCAGAGAAAAAATTGCTTAATTAAAGGAAGAAAAGCCAAGCAGAAAAATACAATGTGTCTTGGAATCTGTTTAGAATGTACACAGCATCATTGTTATATCAATCGATGGGCTAAATTTAATCACAGAGTCAGTGCAAGTCAGCGCCATGGTTGTTGGAAAAAGGAGATGAATGACTCATGAGAAAAAAAAGCATTAACAAACCAGCTTCCATTGAGTCAATTCTGACTTATAGTGACCCTATGGAAAAGAGTAGAATTGTTCTCTGTGGGATTCCAAGACTGTAACTTTTTTATAAGAGTAAAAGCCTCATCATTCTCCAGAGGGTTAGCAGTCAATGTATAATCCATTATACCCTCAGGGCTCCTCTAGGAAAATGAAAAGCTGGAAATGAGCCATTAGAAACTTGAATGGATTCATACATAAGAATAACTGTGAGGATTGTGCAGCATCAAGTAGGGTGGCTGTGAGTCAAAACCAACTTAATGGTTCCTCATGACAACACTAGTGATTGCAGACTCGTCCAGATTAGCCATGAGTCTGAATTGAACCAGTGACGGTGCATTTAATGGATACCATCAAGGGAGTCTGTAAATGGTGCAAATAATTAATGTGTCCAGCTGTCACCAGACATTGCAAGATTCAAATTTACAAAGAAGTACCCAAGAAGAAAAGCTTGGCTATCTTTCCCCAAGATTAACTATTGAAAAACCTGTGGCAGTTTTGCCTTGACCTATATGGAACCTCCAGGATTCAGAGGTGATTCAGGATTCAGGATCCACAGTTGCTCATATTATAGTAACCACAAATGATACAATATACTAGGTCTCTCATTGTGTAAATCATATTATTTATCTCACTTTGTCTTGTTAATTTAAATGAAGGCAAGTAAATATGTACTGTTTTGTATCTTTTAAGCTTTTACTAGAAGGCCTCAACTCAACACACTTTCATCAAGTCAATGCTGACTCATGGTAGCCCTCAGTTAGTTTCTAAGAACAACTGTTTATAAGAGTACAAATATCTGTATTTTTCCTGATTAGATGCTGGTGATTTTGAAGTGCAGAATGACAGCCCAAACTGTAACCACTACACTACAGCAGGGCTCCTCTCTAGAAGGCTTAGCTGGTGCATGTTATCTTATTAAACATATGAACTTTAGAAAAAGAGCTGACTCTTTGAATACTTGCCTGCATATATTTCCACTTAGTCTTTGAGGTCCTTTCTTTTTCTATAAAATGTAGGGAATGATGCAACATTTTCAAAATATTCTGAGGATTAAGTATTCAAAAATTAGGACTATTAAAAGCATCTGGGCATAGCCATGTACTCATAGGACCCATTGCTTATTACTAGATATAAATTTTCATTACTTATGGTGGTGTGATATTTTCAGTGTACAGGGGTATATAGAATTTCAGAGTAAGCTGTATCATGTAATACTTAAAGGAGATGTTGGCTTTTTTTTGTCTAAGAATCCAAATGGCATTTTCTTAATTTACCTATATAAGAAATTTTCTATGAAACAAATATGATTCCTTCTATAGAAACAGCCAAAAATATTTCTAGTACAAAGAGAACACAGTGATATGTTATGCTATATAACAAATAAGATATTGTCATTTGTTTATTTTAATGTGCTAGAGAGAGGTGCAGTAATATTGAGACCAGGTAGACAGCACATACTGGGAATTTCATGGAGATCAGTGTGTTGGACTAGACGTTGAGTAGGGAGTTGGAAGCTGTTCTTTTTTTCTTTTGACTGTCAGTTAATCCTCTTGCACCTGGAGGAACTGATATGGCAAAAAACACAGTGCTGCGGTAGAGCACCATCTGAGCCAGCTGCAGCATCCCAAGCATCCCAAATGCCAACCATCCAGAAGAGGCTGGTGTAACATGGTTAAATATTCCAAGCCACATGAGCACATTCACTGCCTGCTAGTGGATTCCCCCATCATAGGACCAGCACTTTCTTTCTTTTCTTGTCCCTGCCTATCCACTTATCCCTGCCCCATCAACAAACATGGTTGGTTGCCTCTAGCTGGGAAAAAAGGGAACTCTACTCCCACCATATCCCCTCTCCCAGAGCTGGTGTAGAGATGGTTTGATATTCCAAACAGCAAAGGTAATGCCACTGCCTGTTAGAGATTTCCTCCTCCAAGACTAACTTCTTTTATTACTTTACCCAGCCCTCTAACAGACTCAGTTGACTGCCTCTATCCAGGAACAACTCCCTGAATTGTGTGCTCCCACTTCTGGGCTAGCACTTTCCTTCAGGTCGTAGGATTCACAGCTGCAAATGGCTTCTATGGATGCTAGAGAATGAATGAAGTGAAAGGCTGGTAGAACTCACAGCCTGACTACTGAGAGGGCCACCCAAACTGCCCTCCAAACAATAGACTCATGATAGACTAGGGGGAGAGAAAAATCCCAGTGGGACAAAAGTGAAACACAACCCCTTTAAGGAAGTTGGCTGTAAGGCAGACAACCTGTAAAAGCATTGATGCTAACTTTCCAAAGAGAGATCCCGGATTCTGTGACTCTGGGAAAGTAGCACCCAGCTTCAATAAATCCACACAGATGTAGCAAGCTGTCTCACCAGTCTCAAGAGAACAAAAGAAAGAAAACCTGAGATCAGAAGATGACCTAGACATGTTGGCAGTCATAGAAGAGGCAGACATTGACTGCCCACAGAAAGAAATCTTCCAAATGCTGCTTAGAGTCTTACAGGATACAAGGAAATCAATGCAAAGGATGAAATGATAGAGGGGCTAATGACCATGCACCAAAGGGAAATTTAAGCGATAAGGGATGAGGTAACAAAAAACAGTAGCAAAACTAATGGATGTACCCAACTGACTGGAAGAGGCAGGGCATCACATCAGTGACCTAGAAAAACAACCAAGCAGATTTTAACATATGGGGGAAACGTAAAATAAAATCATCAGAGAAGTTGAAGAAAACCTGAGACCATTGTCTGATGGTCTGGAGAAAGCAACATCAGAATAATCGGGTTATTAGAGCAAGATCCAACAAAGAAGTCAACAGCAAAAATAGTGAGATAATTCTTGGCAGAAAGCTTCCCTAAATTAATGAATTAACTTGGGAAAACATTCAGGCCAGAAGTACACCAGCTAGACTGGATCCTAAGAAGATTCACCAAGGCATGCAATAGTTAAACTATCCAACTTTGAGCAAAAGGAGAAAAATCATAAGAGCAGCTAGAGAAAAACAAGTAGTCACCTACAAAGCAATCAAATAAGAATATGCTAAGACCTATTAGCAGACACCATGAAGAGGACAAGAGAGTGAAGTAACATATCATGAAAATTTAAGGAAAATAATGACAACCCAAGAATAATTTATCCAGCCTAAATATCTATCAAGGTTGATGGAGAAGTAAGAGTCTTCCCAGACAAAGAAAAGAAAAACTCAAATAATTCATTAAAAGAAATCCAGCCCTACAAAAGTTCCTTATCAACCCAGAATGGGCAGAAGAACAATAATCATCAAATAGAAATAAAAGACTGCTACAATGAACAATTCCACCCCAAGGTCAACAATGGAAAAACAGCCCCCAAGATAGCATTAGCTCAATGGTGGGAAGATGGCATGAATAAAACACACACACACACACACACACACACACACACGCGCGCGCACACACACGCACACACACACACAAAACACAGATAAGAAATGAAAGGTAGGAAAAACATCCAACACAAAAGATGCATGTGGCAGTCATCTAATCTGGTGTCAATTTGAGAATTAAGAGTATAAGTGTGGAATCTAATCTGGAGATAGCTAATGAGACATCTGTGTTTGCATAGCCCTCTCCTGAGAATACCGGGAAGTGTGGTAATCCTTCTGGGAGGTAGGAGCCACTATCTCAACTCACTTCCTTGGTGGCACTCAATTGACAAGGTTGACTCCATATGAGACATCCCTGAAAATAAACCACATGGAGAACCCTGCCAGAGCTGAGATGTTTACAGCACCACTGGATCTAAAGTCTTTTTACTCACTGGCTTGTGAATGTTCTACATTGGACATAATTACATGTGTTCCATGAATCTGAGGAGAACTTTAAAGATTGATATTAGACATATCAGCTAATATTGGAATTATGGACTTGATCTGGACTGGACTAGGATGTTTTCTCAATGTTCATTTCCCTTTGTATATAGACATCTCCCTTATATACGTATGCATGCTTATGAATTTGTTTCTCTAGTCTATCCAGTCTAACACATGCAAGATGACATTACAGAGTCCACAGAAAAATGAATTGATTCTGAATATCTATGGAATGAACTCAGGCATTAAAAGGGAGAGATTGGCACACTGACTTAGAAAACACAACCATTTGATCTGCTGCCTAGAGATGATACATTTTAGGATTACAGACAAAAATAGACTGAGAATCAAGCCTGGAGAAAAAAACATACCAAGCAAATAGCAACTTTAAGAAAGCAGGATTTGCAATCCTAATCTAAGATAAAATTGATCTCAATATGCAAGCCATAACAAGAGATAAGAAAGGGGGGGACTATATAATGCTCAACGAAGCAGAAGTCCAAAAACCAGTTTATATATGAAATATATACATGTCGAATGAGAGAACCACACAATTCATCATTTTCTCCAAAAGATGAAAAAAGAAATCAACACAGGATCAACAATGATAGCAGTTAACTCCAATACACCACTCTCTCAAAAGGCTAGATCACAGGGAAAGTAACTTAGAAGGAGACTACGGATCTAAACATTACAATTAGATGATATGTCTTTATAGGTTTTTACAGAGTTCTTCACCCAAATGCCAAAAATTTCACATTCTTTTCAAGTCCACATGGCACATATTGAAAGATAGACAACAAGTGGGACACAAGTCGAATCTATATAAACTCAAGCACAATGAGCTCATTCAGAATTCTCTCTCTCTCTGATCACTGGCATAAAGCTGGAAAGTAGCAAAAGGATGATGAAGAAAGCAAGGGCAAACAATTGGAGGATGAGTAACTATTGCAAAAGGTGTGGGTACTGGCACAGATCATAGATTGAATTAGGACATTACTAGAAACCAATGACAATGAGAATACGATGTACCAAACATTTTGAGACACAGCAAAGGCAGCTATCAGAGGAATTTAATAGCAATTCAGTAACAAATGAAAAGGGACAGATTTATGACCAGCAAAAGAAAAGAAATATTGAAAACCTGCGCTGAGATTGATGAGATGAAAATAAGCGAATTATGGAAAAAATGTATGCTGCTAAAAGTAGGTTCTTTGAAGGGATAAACAGAATCAACAGACCACTGGCAATCCTAACCCAAGAAAGAAAGTAACAAATTTCAATATCAAGGCTGAGGTATTAAATAAGTTAAATTAAATTGGACACTAATGAAATCTAAAGAATAATTGCACAGTAATATGGAGGCCTTTACTCCAATGAATTTCACAACTTGGAAAACATAGACAAATTCTTGGAGAAACAATCCCTCCCTAGGCTATCCCAGGTGAACATCAGGAATTTCAGCAGACCCATAGCAAAAGAAGAAATAGATAAAGTGTGGCAGTCATGTACTCATGTCAATTTCATGGTTGGGAGTCTAGGGCTGGAGTCTAGCCTGTAAATCTGGAGATAGCTAATGAGTAGCCAATGAGGCCTCTGTGTGGGCATGGCTTTCCCCTGAGAATTCAGGGAAGTATCGTGGTATTTCCCAATTGAAAGAGAGAGACTTGATTCAGTCTCTGAGACGAAGAACTCCTGACAAGATAAGATGACAGCACATTTATCTATCCTGATTCATGGAGAATGGAGGAGCTGGAGGAGAAGCCACACATACTTGCCCTGATGGAACCCGACCTCTGGGGCCTAAGCAACCACAGAGAGGTTCTTGCCAGTGCTTAGATGCTTCTACTGCCAACGGATGCTGCTGATGGACCCTGAGCTCTAGAAATGATGAGCCATGGGGAGACCTCTGCCAGTGCCAGATGTGCTTGTGCATGTGCTTCATGAGTCAGAAGGAGACTTTATAGACTGGTATCGATCATATGGGCTAATATCGGACTTATGACTTTCGACTGAACTGGGTTGGGATGCTTTCTCAATATTCCATTCCTCTGGTATATAAACCTTTACCTTATCCATGTGCATGTCTATGAATTTGTTTCTCTAGTTTACCCTAACACACAAGGTTATAAAGTGAATACCAACCAAATAATCCTCCAGACCAGATGACTTCACAGGAGAACTCTAATAAGCATTCAGGGAAGAACTGATACCAATCTTACGAAAATTCTTCCAGAACATTGAAAAAGGTGGCAAACTCCTGAACTCCTTTTCTGAAGCTAATATAGTTCTGATAAACTGGGCAAGGATCCCACAAAAATCAGTAATTATAGACCAATACCCATAATAAACATTAATGCAAAAATCCTTAACAAAATACTGGCCAATACAATACATACAGATATAAAACAAATAATTCACCATGACCAATGGGATTTCATACCAGGGATGCAGGGATGGTTAGCATAGAGAAGATCAATAGTATTGTTTGCCACACTGACATGAAAAATGATAAGAACCATATGATAATATCAATAGATACAGTAAAAGCATTCAACAACATCCAACACCAATTCCTACTTAAGACACTCAAGAAGGAAAATGCCTCAATATAATACAAGTTATATATAAAACACCAATCCCAATGTAGTAGGCAGTGGAGAAAAGACACAAACAATCCATTGGAAAAAGGGGACCAGAGAAGGATCCCTCTTGTCTCCACTCTTATTTGGCATCACATTGTAGATCCTATCTAACAGTATAAAGCAAAGAGAAGACATCAAATGTATTCATCTGGGGAAGGAACATAGATTATATGATTTTATACCTGGACAATTCCAAATGCTCCACAAGGGGAGTTCTGGAAGCAATAGAGGAATATGGCAGTGTGGCATTATACAAGATTAACAGACAGAAATCTACTGGACTGCGATGTACATCAGACATGGAAGAGGGTATCAAAAAGGTAGTACTCTTCACAATAGCCAAAAATAAATTTAAATATCTAGGAATGTGCCTTACTTAAAAAAAGACAAAATAATTGTATGAGGGAAATTAAAAACACTTGTAAGAAATCAAGAATGACTTCAACAAATGCAACGATATTCTATGCTCCTGGGTCATAAGACTCAATATAGTAAAGATGTCAATTTTGTTCAAGGCACTAAATATGTTTAATGCCATCCCAATACAAATGCCACCATACTTCTTGAAAGAACTGAAAAAATTGATTAACAACTTCATACGAAAAGAAAAGAAGTCCAGAATTAGCCAAGAACTCCTCAAGAAGAAATATAGAGTGGGAGGTCTTTCTTTGTTTGATTTAGCACCTATTATACAGCCATAGTTTTCAAAACAGTGTGGCATTGATTAATGATAGATACTCAGACCAATTCAAAAGAACTGGAAACTCAGAAGTAAAAATCATCAGCATAAAGACCACTGATCTTCAATAAAGGCGCCAAAAATATCAAATGGGAAGTGGATGCTCTCTTCAACAAGTGGTGCTAGAAAAAAAATGGATAGCTACCTGAAGAAAAATGAAGCAACACCCTTATCTCACTCCGTGCACAAGAACAAGCTCAAAGTGGATCACAGACCTTGAGATAAAATACCAAACTATTAGGGCCATCAGTGTGGGAATTGGCACATACCTCAGAACTTTGGAGCAGGAAATACATAGGCTACTACAAATAAGGAAGAACACAAACACAAAGGAGGCACAAATTGACAAGAGGAATATACTGAAGATGAAACACCTGTATACATAAAAAAAATCACTAAGAAAGTAACAAGAGAAACCACAGACTGGGAAAAATCTTTAGCAATGAATCATATGACAAAGGCCTTGTTACTAAAATCTACAATACTCTGCTCCCTTACAAAATTATAAAAGCTATTTGCCCACTGAGGAGGTGGACAAAGGACCTGATCAGAAGTTTCACAGGGGCATAAATCCAAATGGCCAATAAGCATATTTGAAAATGTTCCAGATCATTAGCCGTAAGAGAAATATGAATGAAAACAAGATTGTACCTCCTAACATTCTCAAAGATAGTAAGATTCAAAAAATGCAAAAGTAACTAGTGTGGAAGGGGCTTGGTGAGATAGCAATCCTTGTCCTTTGCTGGTGGGCCTGTAGGCATCATTGTGGAAATTGACTTGGCTAAGTTTAAAACAGATAGGGAAATTGAGCTACTATATGACCCAGCAATCCCTCTACTGGATCTATAAGCCAGAGAGGCAAGAAATAAACCACAGCCAGACATCTATGCTCCAATGTTCATTGTGACATAGTTCACAATTGCAAGGAGTTGGAAACAACCCAAAGTTCCAACAACAGATGAATGGATTAAAAATCTGCTGTTCATACATACAATGAGGTACTACACATCTCTAAAAAGCACTGATGAACAAATGAAACAAATCATTACATGGAAAGAACTGAAGGAAGTAATGTTAACTGAATAAAACCAAGCACATAAGGACAACTATAACATGATTCAATTGAGGTAAGTTTAAAAAAATACAAAGGGGGTATGGGGGAAAATCTACTATATACACAGATTCCTGAAGTGAGGTTCAGGTAGTAGTACAGAGGAAAAACCCAACCTAGGTGTACATATGGCATCCAACTAAAAAGGACGGGGAAATAGACAGGAGTAGTGAGGGAACATTCACTAATTCACTCGAGGGGAGGGTATAGTTTATATCTCCACAGGAGAGTGAGAAGGAACCAGATTTCAATCCAGTGAGCCAAGAAGTGAATGCAACATACAGACATCAAGTAGGGGAACAATCAAGAGACCTAAATCAATTGAAGGCCAGCAGCCAATCCCAAATATGTGGACACCCCCACAACCACACCATCCCAAAGGAATATCCTTCACAGGAAAGCACTGAAGCTGCAGCTCAGGAAAACAGGTGCTTCTATTTCAGAGCAAATGAAGAGAGAAGAAGAGAGAGGGGAACACTTCCCGGCCCACCAAGTTCTGAGGACAATATTCCTACTCAGAGCAGCAAATGCACAGAGAGGATCATAGGACCAACCCCTCCACAAGACATGACGTCCCTCACTGATCCATAGCTCTATGGGGGACAGCAATGGGAACACAGTGTAGGAGATCTGCCTGATCTGAAAACTCCACAATGGGTGAAATACTAAGGGAATGAAGCCAAGCAGCAGGGGGAGCAAAGCAATGAAGCACCTGTGGATTGTCAAAATAGACTTTGGGGCCAGGCATGGCACCCCATCAGACTTGACTAGAAAACATTCGTAAAGGTGAACAGACAAACCTGGAACTGTTTATGAGCTTTTCTTTTTCGTTATTGCTGTTTTCCTTTTACTCATTACTTGTTTTGTTTTTTGCTTTCTTTTGCTGTTATGTTTCACATTACATTTGTTTTTGTGAGTATTATTGTCTCTGCATGTAGCTCTAGACAAGTTAGGCAGATAAACAATCCCAAAGAAAAAACAATGGGACCAATGTTTCTGGGGGAACCTGGGAGAGGGGCAGATGGGGGAAAGGAAGTGGGGTGTCAACAAACCCAGGGACAAGAGAATAATGCCTGATTTTAAATTGATAGTCAGGAGGCAGTCAGATTGCCTGGGGGAGCAGTAGGGGAGATTGATCAAGGGCAATGTAGCTGAGAGAAATTTACCAAAACCTGAATGAAGGCTAAACATGATAGTGGGACAAGAGGAAAGTAAAAGGAAATAGAGGGAAGAACTAGGAGGCAAAGGAAATTTATTGAGGTCTGAATACAAGCATGTGGTTTTGTAAATGCATTTATATATAATTATAGGGAAATAGATCTATGTACATATATTTATTTATAAAATATTAAGGCTGAAGATGGGCATTGGATTTCCACTCCAGAACTCCATCAACATAAGAACACATTGCTCTACTAACCCGGCACTCTGTGATGCTCACCTTTCCTGACACAATTGCTAAAGATAAAATAAGTGCATAAGCAAATGTGGTTAAGAAAGCCTATGGTGTCTGGCTATCAAAAACTATAGCAACTGGGGACTTAAAGACTCGAGGATAAACAAGAAGCCAGCTAGCTGAGAAGAAACAAAGCTCATATGGAAGAAGCACACCAGGCTGTGTAATTATGTGGTATTGATGGGACCAGGTATCAATGATCCAAAACAAAATAAAGCAATGATACAAACAATGACCCCAAACAAAAAAGATTGCATTGATGTGAATGAGGGGGAGGGTTGAGTAGAGACCCAAAGTCCCTCATTAGTCAATTGGGCATCTCCTGTCAGAATGGCCAAGAGAAAGAGAGGAGCCCATTGTGTCAGTCTGGGTAGACCAGAGGAACAAATTCATAGACACACAAATGGATATAAGGAAAAGGTTTATATATAAGAGGAACAGAACATTGAGAAAACATCCCAGTTCAGTCCACTTCAAAGTCATAAGTCTGATATTAACTCATATGCACAAAATCAGTCTATAAAGTCTCCTTCCGACTCACAAAGTCAGAGGTCAGTGGTTGCAGAATCCCAGTGCTTCCAGGGCTCAGGGTCCATCAACAGCATACTATGGTGGCAGAAGCAACTCAGCACTGGAAGAGGTCTCCATGTGGCCGCCCCAGCTTCAGAGGTCTGGCTCCATCAGGGCAAAGCCATGTAGTCTCTCCACCAGCTCCTCCAGCTTCTTGGATGCTGTCATCTTGTCTTGTCCATGACTCATCACCTCTAAGACTAACTCCCAACAATTGGGGAAGGTAGCTTCTCATATCCATGAGGGAAATATCACAAGATTTTCCAGAAGTCTCAGGAGAAAGCCATGCCCACCTAGAGGCCTCATTGGCTACTCAATGGCTATCTCCAGATTAATAGGCTAGACTCCACCCCTACATTTTAATCATAAAATTAACATTTTAATCATAAAATTAACATAAGCACATGACTGTCACACCCTCACTGTTATGTTTAGCATTAGTACCCAGTACCAATTCTAAAACTACTTTCCTCTAGTTCCTCAATGCTTCCACCCTACTACTATCCTGTCCTCAATTCTACCTTACAAATTTGGCTAGACCGGCACATGTGCACTGGTACAGATAAGAGGTGGAAACACAGGGAATCCAGGGCAGATAACCCCCATAGGTACTAATAATTAGAATTGTGATTCTAGGAGGGTAAAGGGGAACTGATCACAATGATCTACATATAAGCCCCTCCCAGGGGGGATGGAAAAGAGAAAAGTGGGTGGAGAGAAACATTGGTCAGTGGAAGACATGAAAAAATGATAATTTATAAATTTTCAAGGGTTCATAAGGGAGGAAGAATGGGAGAGCAAGGAAAAAAATTGAAGAGTTGGTACCAAGGGCTCAAGTAGAAACAAAATGTTCTAACAATGATGATGGCAACATACGTAGAGATGTGTTTCACATCCTGGATATATGTATGGATTGTGAAAAGAACTCTAAGCGCCCCCAATAAGGTGATTTTAAAAAGAAAAATAAGCCTAGGGAAAATTGAACAACAATAACTGTGCTCTAGAAATGTATGTGACAGATATATCTATTTTAATTAAAAGCATCATCTTCACCAAAATTGCCTTTTTTTAGGCTAGGCTCTGACACATCAGATATACATCATAGCCTCATTTATTTTCTAAGGTACATCTTAAAGTCCTTAATTTTAAATGGGAACTAGAAAAGAAAATTACTAATTACTAATGGTACTGGAATTTCCCAAGTTTTAATGCAGTTGCACTTTCTTGAGGTTTTCAAGGGGGTCTATTTTTCAAGTACTAAGAGTTTCCTTTGGTGATTGAATTTAAGTGGACATGTCCCTAGTACAGCCTGTAGTTTATCTTTATTTTTTTCTTTCAATTTTGTGTTATAGTTAAACTTTCTCCAGTGGCTAACAATCATGCAATGTTGTGGTTTCGTTCTTTCAAGTTTGTTGTCATTGTTGCTAGGTAGCATCAAGTTGGTACCAACTTGGAGCACACCTATTGTGGTATTTATATAATCTGGTGTCAATTTGAGAGGATTGCAAGTGTAGGGGTAAAGTATGGCCTATCAATCAAGATATAACCAATGAGATCTCTATGTGGCTTTAACTGTCTCCTGAGTCTACTGAGCAATCCAGTGTTTCCTCCTTGGAAGCTGGAGAAAACCTCTCTCTCTTGGCTCACTCCCTGGGACACAGTGCAGTTAACAAGAGAAATGGAACTACTCTAGTGTCCTGAGCTGGAGAAGTCATGTGGACTCACACTGATGTAGCCCTGGTTGCTAAAGAAGCTATGTGGAGCTAGGTAGCCATGCTGCTACCTCTGAAATGCTTATATCACCACTCTCTTGTGGTTTTCCTGTCATTGCATTTGCTTCCTGAGTCTGAAGAGGACATTGTCAATTGCTATCAGACATATGGGCTCATATTCTACTTATCAGACTCAAAACTTTCTCTTAGACACATATGATTGTCTATGATTTGTTTCTCTAGTCTACCCTGGCCAACACACCTATGTTCAACAGAATGAAACATCAAGTGACTGCATCATAATCAATATTGGTCATGTGCTCCAGTTCATTGATGCAGACAATGTGTCAATCCATGTCATTGAGGGTCTTCCTCTTTCACTGTCCCAAATCTTTACCAAATATAATGCCCTTTTCAAGAGATTAATCTCTCCTGATAACATGTCCAAAGTAAGCAAAATGAAGTCTCACCTCAAAGCATCATTCTGGCTCCAATGCTTCCAAGGAAGATTTGTTTATTCTTTAGTTAGTTCATAATATATTTCAACATTCTTCACCAATACCACATTATAAATTCTTCCAATGCCTTGATCTGTCTTACTAAACGTCCGACTTTCTCAGGAGTATGAAGTGAATTCAATATCATGGCTTGGGTCAGGCACATTTAGCCCTCAAAGTAACATCCTTGCTTTTCAAAACTTTAAAGAAGTATCACGTAACAATTTTATCCAATGCTCTGCATTGTTTTATCTCTTTACTGCAATCTCCATAAGTTATAATTCATACTGAAGATTGTAATCCTTATCTTTATCAGCAAGTGTTTTGAGTCTTCCTTATGTTCAGTAAGCAAAGTTTTGTCATTGGCATATTGCAGGCTGTTAATAAGCTTTCCTAAAATTTGATCCTGCAGAATCCTTAATAATTTAATTGGAAAAAATGAAAACATGCATAATTTAATTAAAAATGTGTTTTTAATAGATAGAGCAATCATCCTGGATCATCTAGATGAATTCTGTGATTGTGAATGTTCTGGCTATCACAGTGGGTGGTGGGTCAAAGTCTCTAGTCACTCCGAGAAAGATGAGACTTTTTCAGTAAAAAAATTCAGTCTTGGAAGCACTAGAGCATAGTTCTACTGTGTTCTGTAAATTTACTATGAGTTAGAATGAACTAAGAAGCCCTGGGCTAATAAAACAAATGGAGAGAAATCCATGTCTAAAGGAAGAAAACAATGTGATCGCAAAGGCAGAGATTATCGGTGGCCAGAATACAAGAAATATCAACAAACACCAGAAGCTGGGAGAACTGAGAATGATTTTCCTCTAGAGTCTTTAGAGGGAGTACGACACTACTGACATCTAGGTTTTCCCCAGAATGTTCACTTCAAAATTTGGGTCTCAAAACTATACATTAAATTTTTGTTTGTGATCACTTATTTGACCTACAACTTTAATTTACTACTACATTCACAGGAATATAATGCATTTACTATTAAAATATGTCCAATAAATTTAGAGCCTAAAATCAAATACTTGTGTGTATAATATTTTTATGTCCACAAGTTATAGGTCAAAGGAAATATGTCACCAAGAACTGACACAAAATACAGTTCAGTCCATACTTTTTGATTATTTATTATTGATTGGTAACTTATACTTATACTTATAACCTGGTTCCAAAGACAAGCCTATTCCTACTTTTTCACCTATGAAAAAGTAATTTTGTGTACATTTTAAAGAAAATCCTCAGATTTGATGAAGCTTTCCATTTAGTTTTCCCATTTTTAAAGAAAGGGGTATTAAAGGGCAAAATAATTATCTAATTTAGCTTTATATAAATGTGACATCATTAGTAAGATTTTTTGGACTATGCTGTGGTTATTGTGGTATCCCTTTATGATTTAAATCATCTGTTTTATTTTATCTCAAATTTACTTCCTAGGACTCAAATTATATATCCAACTTACCTCAAGATTTATAGCTCTTCAGATTCTTAAGACAATGAAGAGTACTCTGTTTAGATTTAAATGTTTGCCATATTTATATATATATATATATATATCATGACTTATGCTGCTCAAAATGCTTAAAGCACATGGTTAGCACCAACACAAATAAGGGCTGACAAAAAAAGAGGTTCAGCATTCAGTACTTTGCCATTACATCAAAATACATGTACACAAACTGATTTGTTATTATTTTATCAAGCTTTAAGCACCCCAATAATTATAATTCTATAAAAAATTTAAGGTGAACATCCAGGATAAGCTAATATTCACTTTATGTTTATCCTTCTGTATAAGTTTTCACAAATATACTTAAGTATAGCAAGATTATGGGGGAAAACTAAGTCCTGTATTATAGATGAATGGATAAACAAAGTCTGATACATTCATACAATAGAATATTATTATGCATCAATACAAAAACAGTGATACATCTCCAGACACTTCAAGTCATCAATAAAATTACAGAACATTATTCTTAAGGGTCAATCTGACAAAGATAAACATCTAATTATACTATCATTATAAAGAATAACAAAGAAAAAATGTGACATATATGCTAGAGAAGACTTTGAAGACTACCAGGAGATGACAGAAAGGGGCAGGGGAAGGGGAACGAAAGGAATAAGATATTGAGGAAGGACAAAGGATGAGGGGTGGAGAAAGACATATATCTGGTTATTGATTTCATTTCTTGTGAATGGGTGTGCATATGCAAACAACATACTTCTATTTTTTAAAATCTCCTTTTTTCTTATCCCTCAAACACACATTTTGGTCTAAGTGACTTTAAAAAAAAATGAGGAGGACAAGTAAGACTTTAGTGACAAATTCTTTTCAAATACACAGAAAAAGAAAGAATATAAAAAAATACCATTTTCCTTTCCTCGATTTGATTATTTTCTTGCCCAGATCTGTAGATTTTCTGGCATGTTTTCCAAAGTGGTTCTCTCGTGAGATGCCAGCAAGTTAATGTGCACTTGTGTACAAAAGAAGGAAAAGTCTGTCTGGCCTTGCATCATCCTCACAATTGCTCTCACGCTGGAGTCTACTGTGGCGATCCATCTCACTGAAGGCCTCCTTCTTTTTGCTCAGCAAATAGCTTGAACAAGTATGGTTAGCAGATACAACCCGAATGCACACCCATGACTTCAAGCACAGTCTGTCCTCATTCTATTAGTACAGCTACTTCTTGAACTATATGAGCACAATGAAGTGTTCTGGAATTCCAATTTTTCTCCCGCATACCTGAAGTTTCTTATGATCCACACAATCAAATGACATTCTATAGTCAGTGACACACACACAGTTTTCAACTATGCTTTCAGCCAAGATCCATCCGCTATCAGCAGTGATAGCCTTTGTACCGTGCTCTCTGTTGAATCTGGCTGGAATCTCAAAAGGCTCACTGTCCACATGCTGCTCCAAATATTGTTTTGTGGATGCTTAGGAAAATTTTTCTTTCATGTGAAATTAATTATAATGTTTTTTGATTATAGTTTTTATTTGTACATTCTGTTTGTCACACAGAATGAATACAATTATGTATTCATCATATCATAATTGGATACAATTATGGATTTGTATTCAATTTCTTTGAAATGGATACAATTATGTATCTCTTCCAATCAGTTGGCCAAATTTAAAAGTGGTAGTACTAGTTTATAGCACTGAGAGTTATTTTGGGTTTTCAGATTATTGTCAGTTTTCAATTTTACAGATAAAATGAATACGAAATGAATACTGAGTGGTACTTAAATTTACACATCTTTGGCATTACTGAAAAAGCTATGTTCCTTTTGCTTCTTCTAAAAAATAGCTAGAAATTTGTTTCACTTTTCAAATTTTTAAGTAATCTCTAACTTTCTCAAAGCACAGTTTGTTGCTTGCTACATTGTGCAAACTGTTGCTTTGAATTTATGCCTTCTTTA
Organism: Nesogale talazaci; assembly: GCA_004026705.1. Classification (NCBI taxonomy): domain Eukaryota; kingdom Metazoa; phylum Chordata; class Mammalia; order Afrosoricida; family Tenrecidae; genus Nesogale; species Nesogale talazaci. The sequence continues at coordinate 26,409 of PVJH01002508.1, read as the reverse complement.
AAGTTTGATTTATTTTATATAATAAGAAATTTATTATAAATGAGTTCAGCAGTATTTTCTTATACCTTGGGTTCTTTATATACCTAAATAATATTTCCCACTCAAGTGTTAAAAATTTCCTGATGTATTTGTATACATTACTTTTAAGTTTAAATTTATTTATATCAATCTACCTGCCATTTATGTACAATTTTTTGAGGAATTTTATATATTTACATATTTTTCTTTTATGAAGATAAGGTTTCTCAGCACCATTCGAGTCCAAACCTACTCACTAAATTATAATTCCACTTTGATAGTGGAGTCATTTTCCATTATAATATAACTGTGTATAAGAAGAGGTTTCAACACATTTTTTTACACTTAAAAAGTGTAATAACTTAAAAGTGTAAAAAAAAGTGTAAAAACTCGACTTAAACTCAAGTGAGGGTATCACTTACCTGTTCTCCAATACAATGTGGGTGTTCTCCAGTCTCTCCAGCTCCTCTGCAGGTGCCTGAAGCCTCTGTGGGTGGTCTGATGACTGCTCACATGGCTGTTCTTTTCTCTTGCAGACTGGCAGCCTCTGTGTTGAAGATACAGGCCAAGAACCTGCCCGCTCCTGTGTGCTGGTACCTGGGACGCACTGCATGCTTGTCAGATGAGTGTCATATGTGGCCACTTTTCTTTTCCCGCTTTTCTCCAGGGCTGTGACCAGTGACGTAGCCTTTACAGTCTTACCTGTGCTTGGTCATGACCCCCTTGCTCTGCCCAAGCATTGCTGGATACCAGTACCGATATATCTCTGGTCTTGGATATACAGTACATTTATTTACAGTACCTAGTCTGCTATATTTTATTTTTTATTTTGTTTTTAACCCCTATCTGTACCCAGTGTTAACTATACTTGCCTGGAACAGCGTGTTTTAGGGCTCATAATATACACGCTGCAATTTTTACACACTGTACTACATAAAGCACGCGCTGCGTTATCGCATACACAGCATTACCACATAGGTAACAGAAGTGCTAATGCAACACAGGCAGTAACACAATGTGTGCAAAACGCAGCGTTTATATTATGAGCGCCAACCCAGGCTGCTTTATGCAAACAGTCATCATCAAATTCTGGGATCTCATCAGACAGTGTCAGACCTCAAATTCTACGGTTGCATTGTGTACATGTCATAAGGTAGTATGTAGTAATGAAGCGCATGCAGTAACCCATCATGTATATTATGAGCCCTAATGCATGTTGCTCAATGCAGATATAGTCATGCTATCCTATTCTGTAATAGAATCATACCAAACTCTCCAAACGCTAAATTACTGCCAGCCCCCTTGATGAGCCAGCAGGTTTGGGGTCTTTGGGGTGCTTTTCTTTTGGAGGGTATACGTTGTCCTTAGGTCTGTTTTGCTGCATTCTATTGTCTATTGATTTTACTTTTCTATGTGCATAGTTATCTGGACACCACTGTGTTTACTGTAAATTGACCTCTTTTAAAAACTTTAACTAGGGCTTATTTTTGGAGTAGGGCTTATAGCATATTTTTGAGAATTCAACTGATATGGTACAGCATTCTAGTTCAGTCTTTTTTTTTTTAATCTTCTTAGAAATGGGTCCCAATTCTTCTAAGCCTGCACCACAGCAAAAGCACAGGTCGTACAAAGCTGATTTCAAACTTAAGATCGGATCAAAGGCAGGAGCCAACAATAGCTGTGCTGCAAGTAGGGGATTTTGTGTTGACGAAAAACACGTGAGGGAGTGGCAGAAAATGAAAGCTGACTTGGAAAAGATCCCAAAGGCAAAAAGAGCTCAATGGGGATTAACAGCTTCCTATGGGGCTCTCTGAATTTCATGAATGGATTATGAAGTGATGTCAAGTTGGTTACAGTGTAACAGGCCTGGGAATTTACAGGCCTTTCAAAAGGCTAAAGACCGCAAAGTAAAAGCACCAAGCACTGAAAACTTTGTGTCAGCAGGAGGATGCACCTGCTTCATGAAAAGGTTTGCCCTAAGCTTAAGGCAAAGAACAAGAAACCTCAATGAAAAGTGATGTCATTTCATTCCTTCATCATGAGACATAGAAGGAACCAGAGCTATGACCTGGGAGATATTGGGAATATGGCTGAAACACTCATGACCTTTGATCTTCCAAGCAACAGAATTGTGGCAAATTAGGAAGACAAACTACTATTTTACTCAGAACCACAAGAAATGAAAATAACCATTTCACAGTGGTTCTGTCATATTTGGCTAATAGAACTAAACTGCAGCCTGTTATTATTTTTAAAATAAAGACCTTGCCTAAAAAGGTAAGTTCCTGTGAAAAATTATAGAGTACACACATATTAAAGGCTGGATGGATGAAGATAGAACAAAAAAGATGGCTGCAAGAAATTTGGAATGGATGACCAGGAGCAGTCTTACAGAAAAAAAAAAAAAAAGTATCATTGCTAGTTTGCGCTATGTTCAGAGCCCACACAAGTGATGACATAAACAAATTGGCAAAGTCTCCTCAAGTTACCTTGGCCATTATTCCAGGTGGGCTTACTTTACATCTGTATTGCACCAGTCCTTAGATGTGTCTTTAAATGAACCTTTCAAAGAGTGTGCACAGCATATCTGGCAAGAATGGATGTCATCCGGTTAAGGTCGATAGACAGAAGTTGGAAATCTGATGAAGCCTGACATAGAATTGAAAGCAAAGTTGGTTTGTGATGCATGGGAAGAGATTCCAAAGGACATGATGCTGTGTGCCTTCAAGAAAGAGACATTGGTAATGCTATGTAGGGCAGTGAAGACTACGCTTTGTAGGAGAACAACAACAGTGATGCTGATGACTGTGAACTCAGTGTCGATGAGCATGTCTGTACTGATAACCTCACACCAGTTCAAGCTGAACCTCTGTTTGGGCAACAGGTGATGATCAGGAATCCAGTGTGGGAGGATTTTAACTCTTGTGTTTTAGCTTTGTTGCTGATTGCACTAAAGCTTTTGTACTTTTAAAGTTATTGTTGAGGTCGAGGTCATATTGTTTTTATTGACTCTCTTTTCTCCCTATGGAGCTAGCTTACTGTTTTCCTTCTAAATAAATCTTCAAAACATTTAACCTCCTGATGCCTCAATTAATGTAATTTTATTGGTATCTATTTTTTGAAATTTACCAGTAGTTACTGCATTTCTCACTCAAATCAATAAGTTTATCCCAGCTTTTTTTGTGGCAAAATTAAGTGCCTCGACTTTATTCGGATCAGCTTGTACACGAATATATATGAAGTAAGTCTGCTGCAGAAGACTTTAATTTTTCAAAAATTTGAGGTAAATATCCATGTGATTAATTAATTGATTAAGATGTGATAACTTTATAATATTACTGTTAGAAAAATGCAATTGTTTGAAAATTATATAAAATATTTTGTTCCTTTGTTATTTCATGTTGCTTTCAAAAAATTACGAAATACCCCTTAAAGTTATATTAAATATTGGATTAAAATCTTAAAAATCCTAAATATTTTACTCCATTATACTTTCCTTTTTATTTTACTTAATTAATATATTGATAAATCAAAGAAATCTCTGTGACACAGTTCTTGCTATTAAAAAATTTAGATTAATATTGTGATAGAAAGGTGAAAAGAGTAATCATTTTCCTCTCATTTTAAAAATATCTTTAATGTGTGTAACATGTTTATATTGCTTGCTGGTATTGCACAAATTACTGTATTTTAGTCATCTGGTACTACTAGCACAAAATTCCAGAAATGAGTGGCTTTATGAAACAAATTTATTTTCTCTACTTTAAGACCCTAGAAGTGTGAACTTAAGCACTGGTTGATGGAGAGCTCTAGGGAATATCACTATCTCTTGATAATGTTCATGTGGCATGATATATATCTCTATCTTCCTTGATTCTTTACTTCCTTGTTTCATTCTATCTCCTCTGTTGATATTCAAGAAAGATGAAGCAAGAATTACCTATGGCAATACTGTTCAATTAAAAAAGAGGACCCATTCCTACATGAGATAATTGTCATAAGATCTACGAAGGAATTATAATATGAATTTTTGGAAGACAAAATTAAATCAATAACAGGCTGTATTTAAAATGAAAAACTAAAATTCTTGTGGTGGTTATGTGACCTCGAATTGTCTACAGCCTATAGAAACCCTATGCACAACAAAGGGAAAGACTGCGCTTTCCTTTGCCAACCTCACAATTGTTCCTATTCTTGAGTCCACTGATTTAGCAACTGGGCCATTCTGTCTCATCAAGGACCTTCATCCCCTTCACCTCTCCTCTTCTCTACCAAACATGGAGCCCTTACACAGGAAGTGGTCTCTACTGGCAATATTCCCAAAGTATCTAACTGGAAGTCTTGCCAACCTTGTCTCTAAAGAAGACTCTGACCTTACGTCTTCCAATTCAAATTGGTCTGTTCTTTAGAATTCATGGCAATTTCAAATTCTTCTTGAGCACCACAATTCTAAAGTGTCTATTCTTCTGCAATCTTCCTTATTCAATGCCAAACTTTCACAGATGCAATGGAGAATACCATGCAAAAAGAATTTCAATGTTTTTCTTCAGCACCACAATTCAAATGCATCTATTCTTCTGCGGTCTTCCTTATTCAGTGTCAAACTTTTACAAACATATGATGCAATAGAGAATACCATGGCTGAAGTCAGATGCACCTTAGTCTTCAAAGTAACATCCTTTGTCTGTAATACTCAAAGAACTCTGGTACAGGTGTTTTACTGTATGCAATATGTCTCCTGATTTCTTCCTTGATGTTTCCATGAGCTGTGGTTGTGGATCCACATAAGACAAAATGTTTGACAACATCATCCTTTTTTTCATTCACTAGATCTTACCTACTGGTTCACTTTTGAAAATTTTGGCCTTCTTTATATTGCATTGCGATCCTTACTGAAGATTGCAATCCTTAATTTTCATCAGCAAGGACTTCACGTTATCCTCACTTTGAACAAACAAATCACTGTAATCTACATATCACAAGATGTTAACAGGATTTCCTCCAATTCCATTGCCACAATCTTTATCTTATAAACCAGCTTCCCATAATATGTGCCCAGCTTAGCAATTGAACACTTATGGTGAATGGATATAACCTTCATGCACAACATTTCCTGATATTGAACTATGCTATAGTCCCATCTTCCGGTCACACAATTGCGCCTTAATCCATGTAAAAGTTGTAAATGAGCTTCCAGAAATCTTCTAGAATCTCAATTCTTCTCAAGGTTGTCCAAATTTTATTAGGATTCACACAATCAAATGTCTTTGCATGATCAATGAGACACAAGTAAACAAACATCTTTCTGGTATACTCTGCTGTTAGCCAAAATCTGTCTGACATTATCAATAATATTCTTTGTTCCGCATTTTCTTCTGAATCCAGCCTGAACTTTGCACACTAAGCTGTCAAGTTAATTTCAGTCTTCGAAGTGGTATTTTTTGCTTTTTAACATCTAAAGAGGTCTTTACCCAAACATGCCCTTTGATTTCTTAACTGCTTTTACCCTGACCATAGGTTGTTAATAAAAGTAAAATTAAATCTTTATCATCATCAACCTTTCACCATTTATAATGGTTTTATTAGCTGATCCAGTTGTAAGGGATTTGAAATCTATCATTATTTTTTAAACATAACATAATTGAGAAATAATTCATAATGAAGATGTAAGTATTTGATCTACATTAGTAAGTGCTTAAAGTCCTCTTGAACTTTAGCCAACAAAATCGAATCATCTACATTTTTCAGATTGTTAATGAATCTTTCTCTAATTCTGATACTGTGTTTTTTTCACATAGTCAAGAATCTCATATTACTGTTCAGCATAAAATTTGGAATTGGACAATTTCTTGTTTATGCTGGATTGAACTCAACACTTGGTGTTGAGCACCCTATAGGTGTGACCAAAAATTTTTGTTTGTGCTAGTATCTCTTAATGGTTCCATAACAGAAATTTCTTCCCTGACTTTTTGATTATTGTTGGTGGTTGTGCTAGTCTGGGTAGACTAGAGGAACAAATTTCATAGACACGCATATGGATATAAGGAAAGGGTTTATATATAAAAGGAATGTGACACTAAGAAGGCATCCCAATCCAGTCCAGCACAAAGTCATTAAGTCCGATATTAACCCATATGCCCAAAATCGGTCTACAAAGTCTCCTTCCGACTCACGAAGTCACAGGTCAGTGGGTGCAGAATCCCGGTGCTGGTGGGGGTCTCCCTATGGCTTCTCACTTCCAGGGCTCAGGGTCCATTAACAGCATGCCGCTCCAGCTTCAGAGGTCTGGCTTCATCAGGGCGAAGCCATGTGGTCTCTCTGCCGGCTCCTCCAGCTTCTCGGACACTGCCATCTTGTCTTTCCCATGACCTCTGAGACTAACTCCCAGCAACTGGGGAAGATAGCTTCTCATCTTCACGAGGGAAATATCGCGAGATTCCCAGAAATCTCAGGAGAAAGCCATGCCCACAAAGAAGCCTCATTGGCTACTCAATGGCTCTCTCCAGATTAACAGGCTAGACTTCACCTCTATTATGATTTCAATCATAATATTAACATAAGCACATGACTGCCACCATGTTTTTCTTCCTTTTTAGGCATTATTAAAAACTTTGTCTGTAGCCATTATGTGTTTACCCTTACAACCTCAGTGAGATTTTGTTTTTTAATTGGGTCTCAAAACTCTGAAGCACAGGAGGAGTGGAGGCATAATGATAATAATGGATACACGGAGTATAGAAAATACAAAGGTTGGATGGGGAGAAATAGGGAGGGAAAGGGGATTTGGACAGTAACTAATGTATATGGGAGGGGGAATGGAGCACTAGAATGGATTGCAATCACATGAATCATCTTAAAGGCTATTTGACCATGGGGGAGGCGAATGTTCTAAAATTTATGTGCATGACTGTACATTTCCACATGGTATGAATGACTAATTGAAAAGGTGAATTATAATTAAGTACTTGCAAACAAAACCATTGGAAAAATATTGGAATTAGAAAAAACACCAAAAATAAAGAGAATGAAAAATAGAATATTCTCTGCATTTCTCAAGCTGAGAGAGCATAAATCATAAATTACAATATTTGAAAAAGAAGAAATTAGGAACGCTTACTCTACTGATTTAAAACTTGCTTACCATACATTTCAGTAATCATGTTCAACCTTCATTCAGCTCACAGTAATTTCTTTCAGCTGCATTGTACTTGCTCAAACCCCACCAGGTGTTGTACACCCTCCTTGCCATCAGTTTTAGATCTCTGGTTGTTCCCTTGCCCTGGATTTGTTAACTACCCCCACCCCCCCCGCCAGAACCCCCTCCCATGTGCCCCAGGGCTCATCAATCTCCTTGTTTTCAGCTAGGGATTGTTTATCTGGCCTATCTTATATTGACATAAAAAGGAAAAATAAAAGAAAGGGAGGTTATAAATAGTTTCAGGCCTGTCGTCTGACCCTTTTGCATGTTTATTGATCAATTCTGATGAGGTGCCAAGCCCTGCCTTCTGACTCTGAAGTCTGCTTTGGGGATACCTTGGGGCCTTAGTTGCTTTGTTTCCTTTACTGCTCTGTGGTGTTCCCTTCGTGTCCGGTTCATTATGTTATTAGTGAAATGATAGGAAAATAAATCAATGAAAAATATATGCAGTTCTGAGAAATGGTTGTAAGTATATGATCCAAGTTCTCTTGGCACTATGCAATTGTTACTCGAAATCTTTGCAACAATTGGGCTGGAAGAACTGGAGCTTTATATGAAAATCAAAGTAAACCTTTTATCTCACAAATGTGTTACAAAAGTAACACAAAATATCTCATACACATAAGCATAAATGTAAAAAATATAATTTCTAGAAGAAAACATAGGAGATATCTTTTCAGTAAAACAAGACAGGATTTTTATGGACACAAAAAATCATAAATAATAAACAGTATCAACATTGATAAATTTGTTTAGTAAGCAGCTTTTTGTATAATTCTAGTAGTGATATATATCACTTGTATGTATACATGTATGACAAGTACATTTACCTAGACTATGTGGTAAACATTTACTAATCAACACAATTATTAATATAAAGAAAATATATAGATATTTCATACGTGAAATTATATAAATGGCTAGAATACATATATAAACTCATTAGATCTAATTAATGAGAACTGCATTATTAATAAAAACACATGTTAAAATTCCCATAAAAACAGCAATTAAATTATGAAGACTGAAATCTGAAATTTTGATGAGAAAGTGGAACAGTAGATCTATTTATCATAGTAGGTCTGAAGGTACTTAGAATAATAAATTAATAAAACATAAAACTTCAAATGTATGTTATAAATGGTGTGTAATTTTCATAATTTACAGTTAAAAATCATTTAATGACTTGATCATTATTCAAAAACTTCTGCCTTAACCATTGCCTATAAATGTTAGTAATATGTATTACTTTTAATTTCCTTTACCTTCTTTCACATTTTCTTTTCTTCATTGTATTTGTATACACTGATCCCCAGAGGAATATTTTACCTAGCTCAGGAGGAATATTTTACTTAGCGCAGGATCTTAGAAAAGCCTACATTTTCTGTTTATTCAATGTTCTTTTCCCTGCACTCCATATAATTCTATCTCTAGTCCATTCAATTCATTCTCCATCTTGCACTTTCAGAGAAAACATTTTACCTGATTTTAAGTTTTATTGACAAATGATTCATGTATCATACAATTCAATAGTTTACATTTATTAAAATGAGTTGCACAATGATTACTACAATACATTGGAGAACTTAGTCTTCCTTTTTGTACTGATTATTATAAGCTTGCCATTTTCCCCAAACCTCTCTTGCCATAACCTTAAGAAATTATTAATCTATTAATCTAGTTAATGTATATATTTACATGTACAGGATTTCATATTTGTAAATAATACCAAAACAATAAAAATGAAAACAACCACAACACTTAAAAAAAACAAAAACAACCTCCCTCGGGGACAGGCAGGCAGCCAGAGACAGGAAGCTCATGCCCAGAGCTCCTGTGGATCGCTGAGTGGGGATGACTCGGGGAAGGGTGGGGTTCTCCAATGGCTTCATTGACTACCAGGAAAGCTCGGAGCCCTCCTCTGAACCAGGAACAGGCACGACCCGCACACCAGCGCTCCCCACCGACGCCTGCAAAGGTGTTGCCATTTCTTTTGCAGAAGGGGAGTCCAGTGTATCCGCTCTGCAACCGGGCGCCAAGGGGTGCACATTGCATCCGCGCCTGCCCACAAGTCGCTGGGCAGTCTTCCCCACCCCAGGGTACCCAGGGTCCTGTGGGGACACTCCACGCAGACCCACACCTCCCGCTCCGCACACCTCTCGCTCCCCACACCCAGAGACTTGTGTGTCCCCAGCGGAACAGCCGGCCAGCACCTCCCCCACCCAGGAGGGCCGTGCCCAGGCATAGCATAAAGGAGCCAGAAGCATTTTGCCACGCCGCCACCTGTCCAGGAACAGATCAACCCATTCCCTAATCCCACGCCCTTGCATCTGCTCCACACTTTGCAGCAGGAGTGAAAGGAACTACCGCACTCCCCACGACACTAGGACTCCCCACAGTCCCCAGCACTCCCCAAAGACACTACCAGTTCAGGGTGCAGGCAGGCAGAGAAGTTCGCATTACATTGGCACCGTGTAAGTTGCCAGCCACTCTTTCCCACCCCAGGGTGCCAAAGGATTTTTTTTCCCCACCTATCTGTGGGAAGTGTCTCTAGCCTGAAACAGATCACCTAATCCCCAAACCACTCCCTACACCCCTATACTTGTCCAACATGTTCCATCAGACCTGCAAAGTGCACAGCTGAAAACAGTTCTTGAGGTGGTCTGAGGGAAGCTATAAAACCATATTTCCAAAGAGAGATCCCAGGACCTCAAAACACGAAGGAAAATGCTACCTAATTTGAATAAATCAAAGAAAAGACAGATGGCTGCTTCCACAGTGTCAAGAAACGAGAAACTAAATCCAATGCAAAAAGACCAGCGGGACCTAGGGGCAGTCATAGTAAAAGCAGAGATGATCAACCACAGAAAGAAATCTTAAAGATCTTACTAAGACATTCAGCTCTTGAGTGAAGCCTTAGAGAAGAAAGAAGAATTTGATACAGGAGATAAAGGCCACATACCAAAGGGAAATCCAAGAATCAAGTAGAAAACTAACAAAAACTAATGGTAAACTTTCAGATTTCACCTAGGGAATGGAGGAGGCAGAGAACAGGACAAGTGACCTAGAGGACTCACAAGCAGAAATTAATAAACAGGAACAAAAAAATCTATCAAGTGTGTAAGAGAAGCAGAAGAAAATACTAAAAGCTTGACTGATACTGTGAAAAGAAACAACATTAGAATTATTAGTCTGCCGGAAGAAGAAGCATCAAGGAAACCAACATCCAAAATAGTGATGGAATGCTTGGAGGAAAATTTCCTAGTTTAATGAAGGAAAACCAGTAACCATACAGGAGGCTGAAAGGATGTCAGCTAGACTGACATTGAAGAAGAAAACACCAAGACATATAGCTGTTAAACTATTCAATTATGAGGAAAAAGTGAAAATTATGAGAGCGGCTAGGGAAAAATGGGCAATCAGATGCAAAGGTAAACAGATAAGTATATGCTCGGATCTATCAATGGAAACTATGAAGAAGAGGAAAGAGTAGAGCATATTCTGACAATTGCAGGAAAACCATGCAAATCTAAGAATACTCTATCCAGTCAAATTATCTATCAAAATTGATGGAGAAATGAGAGTCTTTCCAGACAAGGAAAATTCAGAGAATATGCCAAAAGGAACCCAGCCCTACAAAAGATCATCACCGACCCATTGGGGGCAGAAGAACAACAACCACCAAACACACATAAGAAACTGACACACAGAACGACTCTACCCAGAGACCATCAAAGGGATGGCAGCCCCCTAGATACCTCTAGCTCAGAGATGGAAAAAAGGTAAGAATGAACCACAAATAGGCATGGACACCACCCATGGAGATAGAGAAACACCCAATCCAAAAACGATAAAATGAAAGCACAGATTGCACAGATAGATGTAATATATCGATGGATTGAATGTAGGCCTTAAGAGACAGAGATTAATAGACTGGCTTAGAAAACACACCTCCTCAATCTGCTGCCTACAGGAGACACATCTTAAGATCAAAGAAAAATATATATTGAGAATCAAAGGCTGGAGAAAATATAACAAGCAAACAGCAATTCAAAAGAAAAGCAGGGGTAGCAATCCTAATCTCAGATAAAATTGACCTCAAAGTGCAAACCATAATAAGAGATAAAGAGGGACACTATATAATGTTCAAGGGAAGGGTAGACAATGATCCAATAAGCATTTTAAATATATATTTTCCCTGAATGAGAGACCCACTGAATATGTAGATCAAACACCTCATATGATGAAAAAAGAAATTACAATCTCAACAATTATAGTGGGTGACTTCAACACACCACTCTCTGAGAAAGACAAATCACAGGGAAAGAAACTCAACAAGGAGTCTTGAAATCTAAACACTACAATAAGACAATTTGATTTGGTACAGGGGTTTTCATCCAAATAAAAAAACAATTTGCATTATGTTCATCCCCACTTGAAATATATTTGAAGATAGACCATATGCTGGGACATAAGGTGAATCTACAAAAATTTAAACACATTGATATCATACAGAACTCTCTCTCAGACCACTGTGCCATAAGATTAGAAATCAACAAAAGGAAGGTGAAGAGAACTAGAGAAACAATTGGAGAATGAATAATTCTCTATTGTAAAAGGAGTGCATGATGGCCCAGATCAGAGATGAAATTAAAAAAAAATTCTAGAAATCAATGAGATTGAGAACATGACATACCAAAAGTTATGGGACACTGCAAAGGCAGTCTTCAGAGGAAGTATCATAGGAATGCAGGCACATCTGAAAAAGGAAGAGCATCTCATAACTGCTACCTTTGCACAGAATTTACAATGACTACATCAGAGTCAGCAGGATAATCCCACTAATAACAAAAGAAAAGAAATAATAAAAATCAGAGCTGGGATTCAGGAGAGGGAAAATAAGTAAACAATTGAAAAAAATCAACACTGCTAGAAGTTGGTTCTTTGAAAGAATTAACAAAATTGATAAACCACTGGCAGACTTAACCAAAGAAAGGAGAGATAAAAATTTCAATAGCAAAAATGAGGGTTGAAAGAGCAGACATCACAAGTGACTCTCATGAAATCAAAAGGATAATCACATAGTATTTCAAAGATCTATACTCCAATGAATTCAACAACTTGGAAGACATGGACAAATTCTTGAAAAAGCAATCTCTTCCTAGATTGTCCCCAATGGACGTCAAGAATCTCAACAGATCCATAACAATAGAAGAAATAGACAAGGTTATCAAGGGATTACCACAAGAAAATCACCTGTACCAGATGGTTCTACAGGAGAATTCTACCAAACATTTAGGGAAGAACTGACACCAACCCTACACAAGCTCTTTCAAAACATAGAAAAAGATGGCAAACTCCCAAACTCCTTCTATGAAGCTAGTATAACACTGATACCAAAACTAGCCAAGGATCCCACAAGAATTGAGAACAGACCAATATCCCTAATTAATATTGATGCCAAAATCCTTAATAAAATACTGGCCAAAGGGGTGAGCCTCAGTGGTGTAAGCGGTTGAGTGCGGGACTGCAGCCCGTGGGCTTGGTGGTTCAAATCCAGCGGCAGCTCTCAGGAGCAGAACTGGATAGAGCCCATGATTACCAGAGACAGTGATGCCCACAAAAAAAAATACTGGCCAATAAAATACAAAAGTATATAATACAAATAATTCACCATGACCAAGTGGAGTTCATACCTGGAATGCAGGCATGATTCAACACACGAAAGACCATTAGTATCATTCACCATATTGACAGGAAAAACTATAAGAATCACATGATTATATCTACAGATGCTGAAAAAGCATTCGACAATATCCAAAACCAAGATACTCCTGTTTAAGATACTCAAGAAGATAAGAATAGAAGGAAAATTCCACAAGACAATGCAAGCTATGTATGAAAAGCCAACAGTCAATGTGATAGTCAATGGAGAAAAGACAAACAAAACCCCACCGAAAAAGAGGACCAGACAAAGATGTCTCTTGTACCCATTCTTATTCAATATCATACTGGAGGTTTTAGCTAACAGCATAAGGCAAAGAAAAGATAAAGAAGGTATATACCTGGGGAAGGAAGAGGTGAAATTATCATAATATACAGATGATATGATTCTATATATGAAGAACCCCAAAAGCTCCACAAGGGGAGGACTGGAAACAATAGAGGAGTATGACATCAACAATCAGAAGCTGATTGGATAAGACCACAGAAGAGGAGATAAAAAAAGAGGCACCCTTCACAATTGCCAAGCACAGTTTGAAATATCTAGGGATATACCTGACTAAAAGAACTAAAGATCCATATGAGGAAAATTACAGAACACTATTACAAGAAACGAAGAAGGACTTCAATAAATGGAAAAATATCCCATGCTCGTGGATCAGAAGACTCAATGTAGTAAAGATAACAGTTCTACCTAAGGCACTATATAAGTTTAATGCAATATCAAAACAATTACGATCATTCTTCTTCAAACAAATGGAAAAAATGACCAACTTCTTATGGAAATGGAAGAATCCCAGAAATAGTAGAGAACACCTCAGAAGAAGGAAGCCATGAGAAGGCTTGCTTTACCTGACTTTTGCACCTACTATACAGCCACAGTGGTCAAAAACAGCCTGGTATTTGCATAATGATACCTACTCAGACCAATGGAAAAGAACTGAAAACCCAGAAATAAAAGCACCAGTCTACAGACAGCAGATCTTTGTTAAAAGCCCCAAAAATATCAAATGGGAAAGAGATGCCCTTTTAAACAACCTACCCAAGGGGAGCGTATTATTTATATCTCCACAGGGAAAGAGCGACCAAACTTAAACCCGGTGATCCAGGATGTGAATGCAACATGACGGCATGGAGTGGGGAACCAGTGGAGGGATCTGAGCACACAACTCCAATCTCAACTATAGGGGCAGCCATCTCTCCACCAGAGGAGTTTGCCTGGGAGGTTTGCACTGAAGCTGAAGCTTGGGGAGTGAGATATGACCAAGCAGAGGACAAGAGAACAAAGGAAATGGGAAGAAGAGAGAATGAAGTGCATCCTGCGCCACTGAACCTTCAGGATGATATTCCCACTCAGAACAGCTAATGCACAAAGAGGACCTTATGGCCGGGATCACTATTAAATATGGCTACCCTCTTTGACCCAAGGCCTATCGGGGTCAACAATGGAGAAACAGGGTGTGTTATTCTGGGTAGGCTATAGAAAAAAAATCATAGGTATGCATATGGATATAAGGGTAAGGTTTATGTGCAAGAGGAATGGAACAATGAGAAAGCATCCCTACCCAGTCCAGTTCAAAATCATAAATCCAATATTAGCCCATATGCCTGATACCAGTCTACAAGTCTCCTTCTGACTCACGAATTCACAGGTCAGTGGGTGCAGAATCCCATCGCTGCCAGGGTTCTCCCCATGGCTTATCACTTCCAGGGCTCAGGGTCTATAAACAGCATCCAGTGGTGATAGAAGCAACTCAGCGCTGACAGGAGTCTACATGTGGCTTTTCTAGCTTCAGAGTTCTGGTTCCATCAAGGTAAGACCACGTGGCTTCTCCTCCAGTTCCTCCAGTTCCTGGGATGCTGTCATTTTGTCTTGTTCATAGTTCGTTGTCTTGGAGACTGACTCCTACAGCTGGGGAGATGGCCTCTCATCTCCAAGAGGGAAATACTGCAAGATTTCCTAGAAGTCTCAGGAGAAAGACATGCCCACACAGAGACCTCCTTGGCTGCTCAATGACTGTTTCTAGATTAACAGGCTAGACTCCACCTCTACATTTCAATGATGAAATTGACATAAAGTCATGACCGCCACACAGGGTCAAGATTTTACCCTGTCTGACACAACCACTCATGGCAAACACTGAGAGTATGCAAAATAGCGTGGAGTTCCAGATGGAGTGCCAAGGATATACTTTGGACCCAGGGTGTGGCACCCCATCTGACTCAAACAGGGGACACTCTTGGGAGTCAACAACAGACCTTGAACTATTTACAGGTTTTTATATTGTTATTATTTTTATTTTTTTACATCTATGTATAGGACATTGGGTTTTTTTGTTGTTGTTATCATTTTTTTTTATTATTTTCCTCGGTTGCTTCATTTTAGGAGGTCTTTTTTTGTACACATTGTTACCTCTGCAGGTCTATCTAGACAAGATAGGCTGGACAAATAGTCTGGAGGCGAAAACGACAGTACTGATGGTTCTGGGGTAGGGGGCATGGGTGAGGGAGGGGAGGAGAAAAGGAGGTAATGTTGATCAGCCCAGGGAAAAGGAAATAACAATTGACTAAAATCAGTGACAATATGGGTGAGAGAATACCAATAGGGATTGATCAAGACTAATGTTACAGAGAGAAAATACTGAAACTTAAATGGAGGCTGAGCATGATAGTGGGACAAGAGGAAAGTAAATGAAAATAGAGGAAGGAACTGGGGGATAATGGGCAGTTATAGAGGTTCAAATGCAGGTATGTACATAGATGCATATATTTATAAGTGACAAAATAGATCAATGTGCATACTTATAAGGTTAGTATTAGGACAACAGATGAACATTGGACCTCCACTCAAGTACTCCCTTGGTGCAAAATTTTTTTGTTTTATTAAATTTACATTCCAAGATGCTCACCTTCCCAACATGATCTCTGAATACAAATGTGTGCACAAGCAAAGGTGATAAAGAAAGCTGATGGTGCCCGGCTATCAAAAGATGTAGCATCTGGTGTCTTAGAAGCTTGAAAGTAAACAAGCAGCCATCTGGCCAAAAGCCCACAAGGAAGAAACACACCAGCTTGTGGGATCATGAGATGTCAAAGGGATTAAATATCAGGCGTCAAGAACTAAAAAACATAACATGGTTTGCTCATTTTCCTATATGATCACTGATGACAAATGTGTGCATAAGCTAATGTGGTGAAGAAAGCTGATGGTGCCCAGCTATCAAAAGGTATAGCAACTGGGATCTTAAAGGCTTGAGTAAACGAGTGACCATGCAGCTCAGAAGCGACAAAGCCTACACGGAAGAAGCACACCAGCCTGTGTGACTACGAGTTGTTGATCTGGTGTCAGGCATCAAAGAACTAAAATTATTTCATGATTAATGAGGGGGAGTACAGATTGGGTACCCAGAGCCCTTCAATAGGTGAAGCGACATCCTCTTACAGAGGGGTTGCAGGGAGGAGATGAGCCAGCTAGTTTACAGTATAATACCAATGAAATATGCAACTTTCCTCTAGTTCTCAAATGCTTCCTCCTACCCATTATCATGATTCCAATTCTATTACACAAATCCAGCTTGACCAGGAGATGTACATAAGCTAATGTGCATAAGTGAAGTTGGAAACATGGGGAATTTAGGATAGATGATTCCTCAGGGGTAGTAGTAGGAGTGGCGATACCTGGAGGCTGGAGGGATGGTGTAATAGAATGGGTGAATCTCAGGGATCTATATATAGCCTCCTCTCTGGGGCATGAACAACAGAGAAGTGAGTGAAGGGACACATTGGAGAGTGTACAGTATGAAAAAAATAATAACAATATGTAAATAAACTAAGGGTTCATGGGGAAGAGGGGGAGAAAGGGAAATATAGGGAGTTGATACTGAGGACCTAAGTGAAGGGAGGATGTTTTGAAAGTGATGATGGCAATAAGTGTGCAAATGTGGCTTGCATACAATTTTGATTTATGTATGGAATGTGATAGGAGTTGTATGAGGCCCCAATAAATTGACTCATTAAAAAAAAGCTGGGGAGGGGGAAGGAGAAGCTATATCAAGGGCTCAAGTGGAAAATATTTTGAAATGACTATGGCAATATGTGTTCAAATATGATTGATACAAATGATGTATTGAATGTTATAAGAGCTGCACGAGCCCCCAATACAATCATTGAAATAAAGGCCTCACTCAGAAAGAGCAGAAAGTAAAAAAAAACTTGAACATATTTAAAACAACTTATAAGAGATCTCAAGTCTTATATTTTAACTTAACCACATCTGGATTAGTCTACTTTCCAATTCACTTTCGCCACTAGGTAGGCTATTCACATTCCTGAAGTGTGATCAGAGGGAAACCACCAGTTTTAATCTGTTCAGGCCTATTCAGATATGGGGCTCTCATTGTCATCCATATTCTGCAAACTGACTGCTAAAAAATTGAGCTTTAATACCCTCCTCTCTGCCATTCTTGGATTTTATTGCTTATAATTCTTGGATTACACAGGCTGGTTTGATTCTTCCTTCTGAACTTGACTGACACTGGACCTAGAAGTCTTCTTGTTTAACAAAAACACCTTTAAAACCTAGACAATATTCTTACTGAAAGCCAGTTACCATCTGATTTGTTCGTCACACTTTGCTATAGCACCAATATCTTCAGTGATCTCTTTAGGATGGCAAGAAGAGAGTAGGTCTACTTACTAAGAACTGCGTGTTCTAATATTGGGGCTGAAATTAAATGTGAGCTAAAAAATTCATTCATATGTACACTTATATCCCTGGTTCATTTTCATTATTATTTTACCCAGGAAAATTATAAATCATCCCCCTGGAGTATATAGCAACCAACTGAGAGGATGATTATTTTAATCAATGGTATATAATTCAAAACACTATTTTTAAAAGAATCTATGATTGAATACATCAGCTTTTTAGTTTAAATGTATGGATTGTTGGCTAATACAGATTAAAATTTAAGTGACTGGATACTATTTATATGAACAGTGAAAGTTTAAAATAGGGTAAAATGTTCAATAAAACTCATCTACAGGGCTGAGCCCGGTGGCGCAGTGGTTGTGCACGGGACTGCAGCCCACTGGGATGGAGGTTCAATTCCAGGTCACAGGAGCAAAGGCTGGGCCTCCTACTTCCACCACCAGAGGGTAGTGATGCCCCCCCAAAAAACAAAAAAACTCATCTACAAAGGCAAAACTATACCTTCTTGACCATCTCAACCTGTGGGTCCTGACCCCTTTAAGGTCAAATAACCGTTTCACAGAGGTCACCCAATTCTTAAAAGTAGGGAAATTACATTATGAAGTAGCAACAAAAATAACTTTATGGTTGGGGAGGGGGTGTCACCACAACAGGAGGAATTGTATTGAAGCATCAGAGCATTGGGAAGTTTGAGAACCACTGTTTTAAACTATGATATTTCATATTTCATTAAAAAGGAAAATATAGAATCTGGAATAAAGCAAATATATGATGGTCTTGAGCTACCATTGGGGGTGCATGCTCAAAGAAAGACTTCCAAATCTATAAACTTTGGATTGCAGTAATCAGCTTCTTCTCACTCTGGGGTACATCAGCCTGAAATCCCTGTGACTATTTCTGTTTATTTACTCTGCTACATGTGTGTTTAAATTAGGCTCAAATTTTCTTAGTAGGGATTTGTGGCAGTCATGTGCTTATGTTAATTTTATGATTTTAATATAGGGGTGGAGTATAACCTATTAATCTGGAGATAGCCATTGAGTAGCCGCTGAGGCCTCTATGTGGGCATGGTTTTCACCTAAGACTCCAGGGAAATCTTGCTATATTTCCCTCGTGACGATGAGAAGCTAACTTCCCCAGTTGTTGGCAGTTAGTTTGAGAGATGATTAACCACAGGCAACACAGAATGGCAGCGGCTGGGAGGCTGGAGTAGCTGGTGGAGAGACGAAACGGCTTAGCCCTGATGAAGACAGACCTCTGAAGCTGGAGTGACATGCTGTTGATGGACCTGAGCCCTGGAAGCAAGGAGCCATGAGGAGACCTCTGCCAGGGCCAGAATTCTGCACCCACGGTCCTGTGACTTCCTGAGTCGGAAGCAGACTTTATAGACTGATTTCGGGCATATGGGTTATTATTGGACTTATGACTTTGCACTGGACTGGATTGGGATGCCTTCTTAGTGTCACATTTCTTTTGTATATAAACCCTTTCCTTATACCTATATGCATTTGTTCCTCTATGAAATTTGTTCCTCTAGTCTATCTGGACTAACTCAGGATTGCATATCAAATCTTTCTGGTTTGGTCTATGAAGGATGTTGTGCACCTCAAAAAGAGAGTATAAAGCCCCAGTTGTCTACAGCACATGGCCTGGTTCACCAATTTCAGACAAAAACTTGCTCAATTGGGAATATAATACCAGGCAAAATACCCCAGTGGTGGTGTAATAGTAATGCTAAGTTTTATTTCCCATTGACAGGTTGCCCCACCTGCTTTACAGAAATGAAATCACCTTCTCCAAGACAGACATTTCCAGCACTCTAGCCTTCTGCTCTTGCATTTACATTAAGGCCCACAGAGTACCCTTGTAGGAGTACCTTGATTTGGGGTGAAAATGGAAATATTTTATATAGCAGGAAATTATTGATGTTGTTCTTGAGAAACTAGGCCAGGCTGAGATGGATTTCCTCTGTTAAATTGGTTTATAAGATATGAATAAAGGATATCATATATAGATCATAAGCGTTAGACAGGCACAGCACCTCATTGCATAAGAGATTGGATGAATAGGAATATACATAATGTGAAAACAGATATTTTCCATTGTCTTATTATTTATCCTTATAGTAATGGTCTCAAACAGTATGTGTCCTTTTGTGATTGACTGACTTAAAAAGGAAGGAAATCACTTTGACTGCTAAGGTTCACCTGCTCCAAACCATGGCATTTTTAATTACCTCATATGCATGTGAAAATTATAAGGAGAATATGAATTGTGGTGCTAGGGAAATTTTTTTCAAAGTACCATGGATTATAAAAGGACATATTGATCTGTCTTAGAAGAAGAAAGGCAAGAAAGATCTTGAGGCAAGGCAAAACTTCTTATAAGCTTTGGATACGTAATCTGGACAAGTGCATCATCTTTAGTGAAGTAGCGAGGTGATAAAGAAGAAGGCCCTCAGGGATATGAATTGAAATATCATCTGCAAGAATAGATATAATCAAGCATAGATATAATTGTGAGGGTGGTGTGCAGTTATGCACTGTTATATTCTGTTGTGCTTAAGGTCACCATGGGCTCAACTAACTTAATGGCACCTAACGAAAATTTCACTCAGCATATGATGTATAGGCTCATCCATGTCATGGGGTGTTTCTTGCTTATATCACTGATTTTAAAGATACATAATATTCTATTGTGTGTATGCTATCAGAATTTCTTTATCCATTCTTCTACTGGTATTTGAATTATTTCTAGCTTCTTGCTAGAAATATTATGGATATTATGGATAGTGCTGCAATGGACATTGGAAAACTACATCTGTTCTTCTTCTGCCTCTTATTTCTTTGGGATGCATGCCCGGTTAGCATAGTGGTTATGAGTTGGCTGTGGTCCTCATGTTTAGCAGTTCTAAACTACCAGAATCTCTACAGAATAAAGACTGTGCTTTCTACTTCCCTAAACGGTTATACTCGCAGAAACCCACAGAAGGCTCACTATGAGTCATCATTGCCTTGATGGCATGAACTTGGATCAGATATGCCCAGAAGAGGTATTGTTGTGTATAAGATATCAAACATCTCCACAACTTCTGCAGAATTTGTCATTTTTGACTTTCTTTTTTTTTTTTTGAGTTGGGTTATTCTTGTGAGCAATATGAGATCAATCATTTCAAGATGGCTAGAGTTCATGATTTTTTTTCATTTTGTTAGCCATTTGAATGTTGTTTTAGTTTGTCCATTCATGTTTTTGCCCACTTTTGAATTGGATTTTCTTTTCTCATGGAAGTGTTGCAGAATTCTATAGATTTTAGTAATTAGTTCCCTGTCAATTTTGTGTTTACTAAAGATTTTTTCAAGTTCCTGGACTCTTTATTCCTTTGATGAAGCCTTTTAATGAGCTTAAGTACCTTATTATTAGTGTGCCCAGTCATCTATTTTGTCTTCTACTGCATGTTCTTTATTATATTTCACAGTACGTGTGTCCTGCACTCGAGGTCACTAAGTTTGTCTCAATTTTTTCATTGATGATCATTATAGCACTGTGAATTACATTTAAGTCTCTGATTCATCTTTAACTTATCACTGTGTGTAGACAAATTATGGGTACTGTTATATTCTTAGAAGATGGAGCTGCAATTTTATCAGCACCTTTTCTTGAAAAGGTTGTCTCTCTCTCATTTAATGTTTTTGGTTCTTTGTTGAAGATCTGTTATCTCTAGGTGGTGTCATTTATTTCTAGGTTTTCTATTCTGTCCCAGTAGTCTGTGTATCCTTCATTGTATCAGTTCTAGGCTGTTTTAACTATTACAGTGGTACGATAGACTTTGAGGTCAAGCAGTGCGAGGTGTCTTAGGTCTCTTCCAACCTCCTATGAAGTTGCCAATTCTTTTTTGTTTTTAAGAATAAATTTGGAATTTGTATAGGAATACAATTCTATATACAGATTTCCTTGGATAGTTTCTACTTTTTCACAATAATAAATCTTCCTATCCATAAACACGGGGTAATTTTCAGATTTGTAGGTTTGATTTGGCCTCTGTAATAGTGTTCTGTAGTTTTATTTGTAGAGATCTTCTATTGCTTTAGTTAAGTTTGTTCCTTTTTGTTTTGTATTTTGTTTGACTATTGTAAATGGTATTGCTTTCTTTATACATTTCTAAGAGGTTTCTTCATTAGCATTGGGGAATTAAATTTATTTGAGCTTGTTAAATTCTGCTACTGTACCAAACCCTCAATTATTTCCTAGAATCTTTTGTGGAGTCTTTGGAATTTTATACAGTTAAAATATCATTTGTAGGTAGTATGAGTTTCAATTCTTCTTTGCCCAATTGTCTTCTCTAAATTCCATACTGTTAAATACTAATTCTGGCCAAGTCTTTCAGCATATAGTTGAAAAAGACTAATGATTGTTAACATTTGTCTATTATACATTGTTAGGTAAAATGTCTTTTTTTCCCCATTCAGCACGATGTTGGACTCTTTTTTCATTATATATGACCTTTATTATTTTGAGGAATTTCTATCCATTCCAGTGGTTCTTAAACATCCTAATGCTGTGATCCTTTAATACAGTTCCTCATGCTGCAGTGTCCCTCTCCCAACCATAAAATTATTCTCATTGCTACTTCATAACTGTAATTTTGCTACTAATATGAGTCAGGTGTGGCAATCATGTGTTTATGCTGATTTCATGATTGAGATGTAGGGGTGGAGTCTAGCCTGTTAATCTGGAGATAGCCCTTGAGGCCTCTGTGTGGGCATGGCTTTCTCCTGATACATCTGTGAAATCTCGCGATATTTCTCTCGTGAAGATGAGAAGCTATCTGTCCAGTTGTTGGGAGTTAGTCTCAGAGGTGAGGAATCATGGACAAGACAAGAAGGCAGTGTCTGAGAAGCTGGAGGAGAGACCACACAGCTTTGCCCTGTTGGAGCCAGACCTCTGAAGCTGGGGCAGCCCCATGGAGACTTCTGCCAGTGCTGAGTAGCTTCTGCCACCACAGGATGTTGTTGATGGACTCTGAGCCCTGGAAGCGAGGAGCCATAGGGAGACCCCTGCCAGTGCTGGAATTCTGCACCCACTGACCTGTGACTTTGTGAGTCAGAAGGAGACTTTATAGACTGATTTCGGGCATATGGGCTTAATATCGGGCTTATGACTTTGAGCTGGACTGGGCTGGGATGTTTTCTCAATGTCCTGTTCCTCTTGTATATAAACCTTTTCTTTATATCCATATGTGTGTCTATGAATTTGTTCCTCTAGTCTACCCAGACTAACACACAGGGGACCCCTATGAAATGGTCATTCAACCCCTCAAGGGGTGTCAACCAATAGGTTGATAACTGCTGCGCTATACCAACTTGTGCGTTATTGTAGTGGTTATATAAATTCTGGTCAACTTGAAGGAATATAAAAACATAGAGGTAGAGTTCAATCTGACAATCAGGTCACAACCTGATATGCCTGTATGGTCACGGTCTTCTCATAGGAGAATTCTGGGAACCCCCTGCCCCACACAGACTCTCCACCTTCACCTTCTTGGTGGTAGACCCCACTTTTTGCTAGAGCACTGGAGATGTGTTCATCATCATTTGATCCACAAGACTTTGCACCCCAGAATCTGTGATATTCCTGTATTCTGCATCATTGTATATGGCTGCATGATTCTGAAGAGGAAGTAACAGACTAATATTAGTTTTATGGACTAGTTTCAGACTTGAACTTGATACTGACAGTACCGGGATGTTTGCTTTATATATAATTATTTCTAGATATAAAGCCCTTACATATATATGTCAGTGGATTTGTTTCTCTAGTCAGGCTAGCCTAACACATTTTTTTAGTGAGAAATGTGGGTTGGATATTGTCAAATGATTTTGACCTCAATTTTCATTTGATTTTTATACCCTAATCATTCTACATTCATATTATTATAATTTACATCTGTTTAATGTATTTGCACTTATCTGTCTTATCTTATTAGAATTTGAGCACTCTGACCATTTTTTACTATTTTGTTGACAACAATATTCCCAAAGACTAGAACAGTACTTGGCACATAGTAGTCAGTCATTAAATGAAAGTCTAAGCTGAGCCCTGGTGGCACAGAGGTTGTGTGCAGGACTGTGGCCCACAGGGTTGACAGTCCAAATCCAGCAGCTGCTCTCCAGGAGCAAGGCTGGGCTTTCTACTTCCACTAGGGCAGTGATGGAAAAAGAAAAAAAATCGACACCCCCCAAAAAAAAACAAACTAGCAAACAAAAACCCTGCCTCTTTCAGCACAGTTCACAATTGCAAAGACTTGGAAACAGCCAAATTTCCATCAACTGATGAATGGATTAAAAAGCTGTGGTGCATACATACAATGGAGTACTATGCATTGCTGAAGAACAGTGATGAATGTATGAAACACATCACTTCATGTGAAGAACTGGAGGAAATTATGCTAAGTGAACTTAGCTAAGCACAAAAGGACAAGTACAACATGGGTCTACTTAGGTAAGCTTAATTAAAAAAAATGCAAAAGAGTTATCAGGAAAAAGCTACTGTATACAGAAATGCCTGGGGAGAGGCCCAGGTAGTGTGGCAGGGGCCAGACCAAATCCAGTGCTTCATATGGTAGCCAACTGGAGTTGGGGGGATGAGGGTAGGTGGTGGCAGATGGTCTTAAAGGCTTGAGTAAACAACAGCCATCCAGCTCAGAAGCAAAAAAGCCCACATGGAAGAAGCACATGAGCCTGTGTGACCAGGCATCAAAGAACTAAAATTCTATGTGGATTAATTGGCATCTTATTTAAGACTCCAGAGGCTATTCTACCTGGTACCTCGGCAACATCTAATTTTTTCACCACATTTTCCTACAGTAGCCCTATTGTCCATGTTTCCTTCATGAGGGCAAGAATCAAGCAGGGTTACGTGGCAAAAAATAATGGTTCTTAAATTGTAGCTAGAATTTAGTGCAATTTCCCAAATCCATTCCTGGATCTATATCCCCAAATCTATTCCTAGATCTATTTTTATCAGCATCTGACTTTCCTTAGAGACGTCATTGATAACTTATGGTGGAAAAATCTATGGATAATCTCCCTAGAGCATAAGGAGCATTAATCATGTCATTGATTAGCCCATAGAACTAATTTTTAAACACTGTTGAGAGTGGGATATTGGACCAATGTGGACTAGCTACATATTGCAATAACAGAATTATTCACTTGTCAAGAATAAGTCTTACATGACTAGACACTATTTACACAGTGTGAGTTGCTTATCAGGAAAGTCTTACAAAATATCCACTGATAGTGAAAATCACAAGTCTGATGAAGTAATATACAGCAAATAAGACATTGATGGTCTAAGTCAATGTTTGCCAACCCACAATCAAATAATTTTGTTACACCTCTATTCTGCTTCTTTAAACACCATGGATTCTCAGTCTTATAGTTCAGGTTACAGTTGTGTTTGAGGTAGAGTCTCGGTCACCTCGTGGAGTTTCTACGCAGAATATCTCTAGTATGGACACACACCATTCTCCTCAAATTCCTCATAGTTACTACTGAGGTTTGGGGATGTGCTGAGAATTGAGATGAAGAATTATTTTTTGAGATGAAGAATTTTAAGCACAAGTCTTATTAGAAGTACATTCAGAAAATAAGATATCATAAGTAAAAATTAGCATGTGATATGAATAATAGTATCTCTTGAGGCCTCTGCTAATCTGACAGGAATCCCTGAAGCATGAATTTACCTTCAGAATGTTTCAGGTTGAGGACAAGAGAGATGGCCTTTCTAGCCCTTTATTTAATAAATAAATAATTAAAATTAAATAATTAAATAAATAATAAATAATAAAATTAAATTAAATAATTATGAAAATGTTGCTAATCTGGCAATGGACCATGTGACCATCAACTTCCATCCATGACTCTTAGACAAGAAATAGATGAGGACCAGCTACCACTTTTAGGGCATTAAGTGTGTCTTTTCATTCAAATTAAAAGCTCTTTAATAAAGCAGCAGCAACACGTGAAGAAAACAAAAAGACTTACCACAACATCATGGCCCCTGGTCACCTGTTAGGCCTGGAATTGAACTCACCCACTTGGTTCAAATTCCCCCTAAATAATGATTTCAAATAGACAGTGACATTAGGATGTACACAGGCCTTAAAATAATCAACAATTTGCTATGGAAAGGGACATGATTCCCAAGACCACCATTAAGGAGACAAGAAGTATTATAAAGGAGTAATAAACATGGAAAACACAGGGGAAAGTTTTATTAAGTTGTGAGAATTGCAATAAATGACTATGAGTAAAATAGTTAAGGATTTTTAAGGGGAAACTGACTTGTTACAACTGAGAGTTTTGACTCCCTTATAAGGGGACAACCTGTCCCCTTGGTGCCTGGTCTGGAAGCTCCACTTACGACATTTCACCATGAGTTAACTTGCTGACATTTTAATTATTGATTGCATTGCTTCCAGAAGCCACCCTAATATGCTAAATTCAAGAGAAATGGCATTTCATTCATCATCAGAAAGTACAAAGCTGTTTGTGATAGGATTTCATCTATATGACTGCAAACAGTTCAGTGAATATTGCCACTATTCAAAGTTGTGCAAAATATTGAACAATACAGGAAGCATCCAAAGAAAATGGAAATTTTTTTCACTAGAATTTCCTTGAAAATCTTGCATTTTATATCCATTCAAGATATTGGGCTTTAATTATCAATTCTAGTGAAGTCTTTGTTTGGCTTT
>PVJH01002507.1:36967-166808 GCA_004026705.1 Nesogale talazaci | reverse complement strand
CCTGAATCTCAGCCCTGATTTTTATTATTTCTTTTCTTTTGCTATTAGTGGGATTATCCTGCTGACTCTGCTCTAGTTGTTGTAAATTCTGTGTCAACGTATCAGTTATGAGATGCTCTTCCTTTTTCAGGTGTGCCTGTATTGCAATGAAACTTCCTCTTAAGACTGCCTTTGCTGTGTCCCATAAGTTTTGGTATGTTGTGCTTTCATTCTCATTGGTTTCTAGAAATTTTTTAATTTCCTCTCTGATCTGGGTCAGCACACATTCCTTTTGCAATAGAGAATTATTCATTCTCCAACTATTTTCTCTAGTTCTCCTTACCTTCCTTTTGTTGATTTCCAACCTTATGGCAGAGTGGTCTGAGAGTGAGTTCTGTATGATATCAATATGCTTAAATTTATGTAGATTCTCCTTATGTCCCAGTACATGGTCTGTCTTCGAAAAACTTCCATGTGGGGCTGAGAAGAATGTGAAATGCTTTTCTTTTGGATGAAAAACCCTGTAGATATCTACCAAGTCAAACTGTCTAATTGTAGTATTTAGATCTCTTGCCTCCTTGTTGAGTTTCTTTCCCTGTGATCTGTCCTTATCAGAGAGTGGTGTGTTGAAGCCATCCACTATAATTGTTGAGGCTGTAATTTCTTTTTTTATCATATGAAGTGTCTGGTTTACATATTCTGCAGGTCTCTCATTCGGGGAATATATATTTAAGATGCTTATTGGATCATTGTTTACCCTTCCCTTAAGCATTATATAGTGTTCTTCTTTGTTTCTTATTATGGTTTGCACTTTGAGGTCAATTTTATCTGATATTAAGATTGCTACACCAGCTTTTTTGGAATTGCTGTTTGCTTGGTATATTTTTCTTCAGCCTTTGATTCTCAATATATTTTTTTTCTGTGATCTTAAGATGTGTCTCCTGTAGGCAGCAGATTGAGGGGGTGTATTTTCTAAGCCAGGCTATTAATTTCTGTCTCTTAAGGCCTGAGTTCAATCCCTTAATATTTAGGGTTATTACATCTATCTGTGCACTCTGTGTTGTCATTTTATCACTCTTGGATTGGATGTTTTTCTATTTCCATAGGTTGTGTCAATATATGTTTGTGGTTCATCCTTGCCTTTTTTCCATCTCTGAGCCAGAGTTATCTTGGGGGTTGTTATTCCTTTGACTGTTTTTGGATAGATTCATTCTGCGTGTGTTAGATTGTTGTTGTTGTTCTTCTCCCAGTGAGTCGGTGAGAATCTTTTGTAGGGCTGGGTTCCTTTTGGCATATTCTCTGAGATTTTCCTTGTCTGGAAAGACTCTTACTTCTCCATCAATTTTGATAGATAATTTGGCTGGATAGAGTATTCTTGGGTTTGCATCATGTTCCTATAATTTTCGGAATATGCTGCTTCACTCTCTCCTGTGCTTCATAGTTTCCATTGATAGGTCTGAGCATATTTTTATCTGTTTGTCTTTATATGTGATTGCCCTTATTTCCCTAGCTGCTCTCATAATTCTCTCTTTTTCTTCATAATTGGATAGTTTAACAACTATATGTCTTGGTGTTTTCTTCTTGGGGTTTAGTCTAGCTGGTGTTCTTTCTGCCTCCTGTATGGTTATATGGTTTTCATTCATTAAGCTAGGGAAGTTTTCCTCTAAGCATACCCTCACTATTTTGCATGTTGATTTTCTTGATGCCTCATCCTCTGGCAGACTGATAATCCTAATGTTTCTTTTCATAGTATCAGCCAGGCATCTAATATTTTCTTCTGCTTCGCTCATAGACTTGTTAGATTTTTTTTCTCCCATTTATTAATTTCTACTTGTGAGTCCTCTAGGTCACTTGTCCTGTTTTCTGCCTCCTCCATTCTCTGTCCGAAATCTGAGAGTTTACTATTAGTTTTTGTTAGCTCGCTCTTTAGTTCTTGGATTTTCCTTTGGTGCATGGCCTTTATCACCTGTATCAATTCTTCTTTCTTCTTTAATACGTCGCTTAAGAGCTGCATACATGTTAGTAACATCTTGAAGATTTCTTTCTGTGGTTGATCGATCTCCGCATTTTCTATGACTGCTGCTCTTAGGTCCAGCTGATCTTCTTGCATCGAATCCAGTTTCTCTTTTCTTGATACTGTGGAAGCTGCTAGCTGTTTTTTGTTTGATATATTCGTTTTAGGTGGCATTTTCCTTGGTGTTTTGTGGCCCTGGGGTCTCTCTTTAGGAGGCTAGTCTTATATTATAGCTTCCCTCAGGCACTGTTTGCAGCTAGGCCTTGCAGATCTGATGGAGTGTGTTGGCTGAGCAGGGGAGTGGATTTAGGGGGTGGGTTGGGAGTTGGGTGATCTGTTCCTGGCTGTGGCGCTTGCCACTAAAATCCTCTAGTACTCTGGGGTGAGGAGGACCGGCTGGCTGTTTACCCAGGAGACAATGTAAAGTGGATCTCTCTGTCACAGGTCTTGGGGCGGGCACCCTGAACCAAGCAATGTCTGTGAAGAATGCTGGCTACTGTGGGGAGTGCGGGTGTTCCTTTCACTCTTGTTAGAAAGTGTGGCCCTGGTGGGCAGGCTTGGGTTTAGGGGATGGCTTGATCTTATCCTGGGCAGTGGTGGCGCCCTTAAGGTGTGCCTGGGCACGGGCCTCTGGGGTGGGAGAGGGGCTGGCCCACTGTTGTGCTTGGGACACAGGAGTCCCTGGGAGTGGGGAGCGAGAGGTGTGGGTCTGCGTGGAGTGTCCCCTGGGCACCTTGGGGTGGGGAGGACTGGTCAGCGATTGCGCGCATGGGCGCTGATTAACTGTGGGGTCCCAGATCTCAGGGTCGCAGAGCGGCACCCTGGATCCCGCAGGCACAAAGAACCCGCAGTGTCTGTGCTGGCCTCCCTGGGGAGCCCGCGGGCATGCAGGTCGCGCCTGCTCCTGGTTCAGAGGAGGGCTCTGAGCTTTCCTGGAGTCACAAAACCCAATTTGAGAGCCCTACCCTTCCCCGTGTCACCCCCACTCACCGATCTCCAGGAGCTCCGGGCGTGGGCTTCCTACCTGGTGGCCATCTTCCCTCCGTCCTCTGAGAATCTCTTAATATTAAAACATTTCTTTCTTCCATTATTTCAATTCACCATATGCTGAGCATGCTCTTCCTTTCCAACATTGATGGGGAGAAAAGAAAATTGCCTGTGAAGGGAATGCAAACTAATCTGTAATTAGAGAGAATAGATCAGTGATTGGGGAGAAAGAGGAAGAATGGATTGCAAAATGGCAACAGGTCACTTTGGGAGGTGTTGGAAATGCTTCTTATCTCAATCATAGTGATGGTTTAAAAGGTGTATGTACTTAGGTCAAAACTCATCTGATTGCACAGTTTAAATTACGTGCCAATAATTGCATATCAATTGTGTCTCCATAAAGAAATGAAAACAATCCATTTGTTCTTAATAACGAGAAAAGATAATTTAAAGAAGATGGGCAAGGATGTAGCACAGTATGAAGCATGTCATCAGTGTCACTAGATGGGAACCGTGGGAGCATGTGGGAACCCTTGAAGTGGTGCCTGTTCTTCTGTCTGTATTTCCAACAACAATGAAACAAACAAATAATTACCACCACCACCCTCCTGCCCCATCAATGAAATGGACACGAGGCAGGGAACATACTTATAATACCTATATTTGGCCCTCTGGATGAGGGCTGAAAGGTTGCCGTCTGAGTCCACCTGAAGGTGACTTGAAAGCCCGGTCGGACGATCTACTGCCAGACATCCACAGCCTTGAAGACCGATGGAGTTCAGATCTACCTTGCATGCAAGTCAAAATCAACCCCAATTATGGAAAGCCATACTCCTTTTTGGGACCACAGGCATTGGTATCGCCCGTTAGTGGCAGGCAGTGTGAGGAGTGGGCAGGGTGGTGGAGTGAGCCCTTATCAGCATCCTAGGAGAATCCACAGTGGCATGCAGAAGCCTGTCCATAGAAGACGTAGAGAATCATGGCACAGACTCCAAGGGCTTTTGTTTCATGGTAAGAGAATAATAGTATGAAATGACTGTGGGGGGACTTAGCAGAATCCCCTCAAAACTTTTGCAGGAACTGTGGGATGTGGGGGGTCAGAAAATTCACAGGTCTCTCTCCGGGGAGAGTCAAGATGTAGTCAAAGTCCTGGGAGTAAGAGTATGTTTGGGCTGAGTTTCAGAATGGGGTCCCTAGAGAGGCAGGGAGGCATGGTGGGAGTAGAGCTTCCAGCACCGACCGCTGTCCAGTCACTTTCAACTGATGGTAACCCGTGTTTGTCAGAGTAGAATTACACTCCAGTGGGTGTTCAGGGGCTGATGTTTTGGGAAGTAGAACACCAATATTTTCTTAGAGACTCTTTGGGTTGACGTTGTTGTTAGTTACCATTGGGAGACTAGCAGTAAGGTAAGCTACACAGATGCCCGAGTCTCAAACAGACAGGGGTAGGATCCATCTCTGCCTGGTCATGGTAGGAGAAGATGATTTTCCCATTGATGGGGTGAGCTGTCTTGGTGGGATTGATGGTGGAGGTGGGGCAAGGTTTAGCTTTTCTTGATACTAAGTGTGCAAAAACAACTACCTTTTCTTGGAAGATCATAGTGAGCATGAGTTTGGGAGTAGATGTGGGAAAACAAGTGGCAGTATCCAGTGGTACGGAAAAAGAACCTAAACTTGAAGTATTTTTCAAGAGATAGCTGAGTTTCTTCTAGGTCCTGCATCTAAAAATTCATAGAAATGTTCTTTTATGTTTTATTCCTAAATTAGGACTATGGGAAGTATTACATAACCATGAACCACAGACATGCAAATCCCAAGTTAGGCCATGCATTTTACAATTTTTCACTCAATGAAAATCACGTATGAGCTGTAGACTCACAGCCTCATCAAATGATGTGCTGGCCAAATTGGCCTTTGTGGTCATTAAATGTGGATCATTATATTACAGATGAGGAAACTGGGAGTCCTGCCTGTCCCAAAGGAGGGGGTCACCGAGGAGGGAGAACTGAGTACCCCACAGAGCTTGTGTTGAGAATGTCTTTGAGCACTGCCCCCCCCTCACCCCGCACGCACACACACACACACACACACACACACTCCATGGATGTCCTCAGGCATTGCACTGCAAACAGGGGAGCCCTTCTGCAGGGATCCTGGGATGTTCACAATCTCGACATCACACAGATGTCTACACTTTGGGGGCTGTCACTGATTTCTTTCTTGTGACTGAATTGCAACAGAATTCTGTTGTCCACTGTGTTCAGGATAATCACCAACTTCCAGATTGGAAGGAGATGAAAAAGTCCACAGGAATGGTATTGGAAAGAGCTGACACAATACTTAAGTAAGAAAAAAAGATTTGGGAGATATTTTCTATCAACAAATTATTTTCCCAAAGACTCTAAATGACACTGGGTTTGTATGAAAATATATCTCCAATGGGAAAATGCAAAATTCAAGAAGAACCCCTGCTGTTTCCATTCAAATCACCATTAAAGTGTGGGAGAAATTACTCTGTAGAAACTATTTCCATAATGAAAGTTTTCAAAGCATAGCCCATGGCTCCCTCATTTCACACAGTACAATAAAGCAATGAAGTGACGTGAAATGAAATCAAACAGAGAAGGCTTCTTTGAGCCACCGTGCTTCATTTACAGCAGATGCCATTTATCCTGGAGCAGGAAAATGCGAGTGAAGCCCATTGGAAGAGTCCCAGTGGTCATTCCTGGTAAGCATTGCTTCTGTTCACCACAAAACTAGTGGTTCAAACCCACTCAGGAGGAAACGAGGCTGTCGGTGCCTGTCAAAATGTACAGCCCGAGAAACTCTAATGAGTCCTTATGAGTCTGCATTGACTGGATGAAAAGGGTGGAAACCTTGGGGGCACACTTAACTCTTGGTGGAAAGTTTTGTAGTTTCAACCTGCCTATGGTTCCACAGGAGAGCAAGGTGGTAGTCAGGTTTGGTAAAGATTACAGTCTAGAAAACACTACAGAGCAGTCTTTGCACATGACATCACTAAGAGATGCAATCAGCTTGATAGCACCCCGCCAACAGCACTAACACCAAGATGTATTGAGAGCTTACTGGATACCATTCACAAGAAACTTCATGTTCAAGATGATCACCAATTCTCTGTAAAGTAGGAGAATTGTCGATGAGCCTCAGAGAAGGCAGTATTCAGGATGAAATAGCTCTGGCAAACATAAAATCCAGATATCCATTAGGCAACCACTCCTAAACCCAGTGTTCTCCCCACTCCCCTCAAAGAGGTCCCTCCGGGTCGACTGTGAAAGCTTGCTCTTCCTCCAGGGCTGACAGCTGACTTGAAAGAGAATCAACTGTATGTCCATGAGTTTATGAATTTCTTTTCTTACAAGAAGGGGATCTAATTATTTTGAGGTGGGGGGAAGAATCAGTAAACTCATGATTGGAGGATTTCTATAGAGAAGGGCCACAGCTAAGTGTCCAGGAATGGTGTTCTTGTCACTCTCACCACAGTGATGCCAGGTGTTGGACACACATAGCTGAAGGCTGCATGTCAATATCCTGACCTCTCCCTAGGGAGCTGTAGGGTGTAATGGGGTGCCTGGGATATTGCCCACACTTCTTACTTCCCCAGCAGAAGGTAGCAGTGTAAACTAGTGACCAGCCTTTTTTTGAGGCATTGCCTTGTAGTCCTGACTGAGGTGAAAGCAAAGCTTCTGAGCTTCATGAAGCTCAGCAGCTGTGGTCCAACCGGGGTCAGGATCTCCCACTTCTGATCTCCGGCATCCACCTTCCCCATCTGTCCTTGGTTTGGGGTTTAGTCTGCTCCTCTTGCAACGTGAAAGTGATGGACTAAAGAGACAATGAGCATGCTCTCATTAGCATGGTGTTGTGTGCTGGGGTGTGAGTCCAGACCGTGGCCTACCTATGCAGCTCTTCCTCATCTGTAATATAAAAATCAATAGGAGGAAAAACTAGTCCCTGGAGAAGGACATCATGCTTGGTGAAAGGGAAGGGGCAGCCTAAAGGAAGAAGACGCTCAATGAAGTGGGTTGACCCAGTGGCTGCAACAATGGGCTTGAGGGTGGCACAGGAGTGTTTCACTCCGCTGTGCACACGGACCCTATGAAGCAGAGCTGACACGACGGTACTTAACAACGATAGCGATGTTCTTCCCAAGACCGTTGAGAGGGTTCTGTGAGTGGGTATATGTAAATCTCTTGGAAGGGGGTATGGACCATAGCACCATTTCAGTTGGCTTTGATAACTCAGGACAGGTGCCAGTCATTTTTTTATCCATCCACATTCTCTAAAACTAAGAACCAGAGCCATCCCCATATCTATTGATGAGAGAGACATTTCAGAATCTTTCCCTCAAGGAGTTGTCTTACGTGATTACAGGAGTTGACAGGTTTGAAAGCAGCAGTGTGGAAAGGAATGGTCAGATTCAGCCGGTTTGCTTCGGTTCAGCAGAACTGCCACCTTAGTTTTTTGTTGCGCTCGGTTAAAACGACACTTGTAATCAAGGTTCTCCTGAAGGTGACTGGCTGGACAGCCAGCTGCCCATTGCGGCAGTCACCAGTTGACCTTCCTGACTCTTTCTGAACATTCGTCTGTGCAGTCGCGTATTCTTTAGTTCCATAGTAATATTCATTTCACTCACAGGTGTACAAATTAGACAGAAATATGCCTGCAATGCTATTTATTCATTTCATAAAACTACATTTTTTTGTTCCTCATGTTTGTTACTTCAGTGCACAAACATATACCAGAAAGACAAAAAGTGCCAAACCATCATTTGAAAAGACGGTTAAGGATAAATGACACAGCTGACCGTGCTTGGATAAAAACAAAGGATATTACAAGTGGGGACACTAATCAAGAAGCAATATGGAAATATCTTCAGTCCCAGTCTTATTGTTTTTGTCAGATATTAATATTTTTTCACGAGCACTTTAAAACTCTTATAATAAGATCTAGTTTTGTGTACTCCTTTTATTGTCTTTACTTAAGCATTAGCTGAATGAAATAATTACTAACTGCATGAAACTACCATTGGGCATATCTTTTTATTTTAATACAATGGCTAGTAGGGCAGTGAATCAGTTGTTAAATTATTAGAATCCCATCACCAGTAGAAAGTCAGGGCCAGTGTCCCTGGTTCAGTTTTGAGGCAGAATGTATTCCTCAGAGAAATTCCAGTTCTGCTCGGAAAGCCTTCCAAGAGATTGGCAATGACTCACGCGCAGGGTCTCCTTTACTAGAAGGCAGCTGAGAACCAGTCCCGCCACACTGCCACCGGGCTTAGTGTTGACAAAGCAGACTTGCTCCCTAGAGTCTCTGGGACGGTAAATGATCCCGTAAGCTGGTGGTCTTATCTTTCTCCCTCAGGCTGGCAGGGGGTGCCAATGATCGACCTTGCAGTTAGCAGCCCCATTTCCCCCACTACACTACACGGACTTCGTGGGCCCAATAGCTTCACCCAAACAAACAACTCAGCCCATCCCAAATCCACTGTCCTCAGGCAGACGTCAAGGCATCGTGACTCCACAGTAGAACTGCCCATAGGGTTTCTGAGGCTGTGAATCGTGACGGAAGCAGGTGGCCACACATTGCTCCTATGGAGTGGCTGGTGAGCTCCAGTCACTGAGCTTCACCCACTGTGTCACCTATAATGACAGGGATGCTGAACAGCAGCAGCAGCAGGAAGACAGAAAGTCAGAGGGATTTGAAGCATGAGGACTGAACCCACCACAGTTGGCTTGCGGAAGAGGAAGGTCATGTAGACACAAGGAGAAAAGGAAGGCTGCCAACTTGAGGGAGCCTGGAAGCCAGCGCTCCCCTAGCACTGCTGTGTCAGAGGCCAGAACCCACACACACCTTGCTTTGGGCCTTCTGGCACCCTGTGTCAGGCTGGATTGACTAGAGAAACAATTCCAGTGACACTCATCCCAGGGGTTACTCACATCCCCCCCACCAATTTTTTGTTTTCAAAGCTATTTAAATTTATGTTAACAAAACAACCTTATCACCTTCGAAGCATTCTCCATGATGCTAATACCTTTGTCAAATCTGTGATTCCGTTCTTGGAAACATTTTTCAAACATCTGTTCAGATGGCTGACCAGACCGCTCTTGTTTTTTCTTCACCTCTTCTGTCATGTCATTCTTCTTTCGTGGAAACAAAGGAGGTCTCAGAGAGTAAGTTCAGGTGAGTAGGGTGTGTTGGGCAAGAGAACCACACTGGTTATTTTTGCCCCAAACGGCACTGAAATGGCTGCATGAGCAGGTACATGGTCATGGTGGCAAAACCAGTCTCCCATTTGCCACAAATCAGAACCTGTTTGTTGCAACTGTTACACAATCTTTTCAGAACCTCCATATAGAAAGTTTGGCTAACAGTGTGACTTGGTGGAATGAACATCAAATGCCCTAACTCCTTCACATTAAAAAAAAAAAACAACAGCATTATTTTGATCTTTTATTTCACTCGATGAGATTTTTGGGGGTGAGGTGACAACTGTGTCTTTTTAAAAAAATCATTTTATTTTGGGCTCATACAACTCTTATCACAATCCATCCATCCATCCATTGTATGTCAAGCACATTTGTACATTGGTTGTCCTCATCATTCTCAAATCATTTGCTTTCTACTTAAGCCCTTGGTGTCAGTTCCTCATTTCCCCCCTCCCTCCCCACTACCCCTCTTCCCTCCCCCATGAACTCTTCATAATTTATAAATTATTATTATTTTGCCATATCTTATACTATCAGATGTCTCCTTCACCTACTTCACTGTTGTTCATACCGCAGGGAGAAGGTTATATGTAGATCCTTATGATCAGTCCTCCCTTTCTACTTTACCTTCCCTCCACCCTCTTGGTATCACCACTCTCACCACTGGTTCTGAAGGGATCATCTGTCCTAGATTCCCTATGTTTCTGGTTCCTATCTGTTCTAGTGTACATCCTCTGGTCTAGGCCAATTTGCTAGGTATAGTTGGGATCATGATAGTGGTGGAGAGGAAGCATTGAAGAACTAGAGGAATATTGTATGTTTCATCATTGCTACACCGCACCCTCCCTGCGACCCTTCTGTAAGGGGATGTCCCATTACTTACAGCTGGGGTTTTGGGTCCCCAATCTGTATTCCCCCTCATTTACAGTGATATAATTTTTAGTTCTTTGATGCCTGATACTGATCCCTTCGACACCTCATGATCACACAGGCTGGCATGCTTCTTCCATATGGACTTTGTTGCTTCTCAGCTAGATGGCCATTTGTTTATCTTCAAACCTTTAAGACCCCAGATGATATATCTTTTGATAGCCAGGTACCATCAGTTTTCTTCACCACTTTTGCTTATGCACATATTTGTCTTCAGCGATTATGTCGACATTATGGAATGCCAATTTAATAGAACAAAGTGTTCTTGTGTTGAGGGAGTACTTGAGTAGAGGTCCAATGTCTAGCTGCTGCCTTAATTCTAAACCCATAAATATATGCCCCTAGATCTATTTCCCCATCATCATATACAAATATATTTACCAATGTACATGCCTGTATTTAGACTTCTATCAATGCCCTTTGCTTACTATTTCTTTGCTCTATTTCCTTTTACTTTCCTCTTGTCCCACTATTATGCTCAGCCTTCATTTGAGTTTCAGTAATTTCTCTTGTTTACATTACCCTTGACCAATTTCTACCAGGTCTCTCACACCCTTCTTATCACTGATTTTTGATCACTTGTTGTTCCTTTGTCCCTAGGTTGGCCAACACAACCTCCTTTCTCCCGCTTCCCCCCTCTCACGTGTCTCCCTGGTACCATCAGTCCCATTGTTTTCTCTGCCAGACTACTCATCGAACCTATTTTATCTAGATAGACCTGCAGAGATAAAATGCACAAAAAACAAGACATAGCAAGATGAAGTGACAAAAGAAAAACAAAATGACAACAACAAAAAACTCAGTGTCTAGAAAAATATATAAATAAAAATAATCAAAAAGAAAAACCTGTAAATAGTTCAAGGTCGGTTTGTTGACCTCTAGAAGAGGACAACAGTGTCTTGATTGATGTTTGCTTTCAAGGTTTTAAGAATAGAATAATGTCTTGCCAACAGTAATGACCTTGGGGAAAAAGTCTGAATCACTTCAAAAAACTGTTCCTTCAAAGCCCAGCATTTCCCCACTCAATGCTCTTTCTCCTGGTTATTCTGAACTGGAGACACACATTTTTCAGCAACTCTTCTCCATCCCAAATCTTCCATTAAAATTTGCTGAACCAAGCTCCAAAATAGTCCAGATTGCTTCCCTGTCTTTTAAGGAGTCTGTTGTCAGTCTTTGAGCACAGTGCACGGTTTTTGTCAGTGTCTTCATCTGTTTGGGAAATTGACAATGTCCAGAACGAGGTTTGTCTTCAGCTAACATTTCTCCTTTTTTGAAATGGGAAAATCATTCATACACTTGAACTTTTTCATAGTGCTGCACTTGTAAGCTGTGTTCAATATCACTACAGTTTGTGCAGCATTTTTCCTGAGCAGAAAACAAACTCTCACAGCTGTAGGCTGTTCTTTTAAGTTGGGTATCACAACAAACAAGGTTTGAGCAAAACTGCTTTTATAAAAAAAATTCACTGGGATCAGAGCAAGTCTTCTAGGGGATGCCACTGGGTAAACCAAGAGCGAATTGTTTGATGTTTGCCTAGAGGGAAAAATGTGTACTATGTAAACTCCACTGGAAATATATATTTCCAGTTTTTGGAGGATATCCCCTTGTATATAGGTAAGAAAGAGCTTTATGTCAATAAGTAATTATATATCAAGCAAACATCCTAGCCTAGTCCTGCTGAAGCCCATAAGTCTGATAATAGTGCATACGTCCCTCTTCAGACTCACACAACCACATGCAATCATACAGAATGCAGGCCGGTGGGTGCAAAGTCTTGTGGTGCATCCAGTGGTGGTGGATGCATCTCCAGGGTCTGGCAGCAAGCAGTGTGGGCCAGCAGGGAGATAAAGAAAAAAAGAGATAGGGGATATTCCCAGGGCTCTACTTATGAGAAGGCCACACACACAAGGATGTACCATCAGATTGACAGGTTAAATACTACTCCTACACTTTATATATATTCAAGTTAACATGAAATTATGTTAATTACCACAGACCCTGAGCAAAATGCTTGCTAAGCATTCTGAATTTCATGAGATAATAAAAGTTATGATCAACTGGTATTTCGGTGGTGATTTATTATATTTGTAAGAGAAAATGAATACCCAGGCATGAATTACATGGCCTAAAAGCGGTAGAGGCTATACTTCAAAATGAGAAACATGGACCCCAAGAGTGCTCCTAAGGTGAAATCTGAGTGAGCATTACCTGCTGATCTCTGCCCAGTGACCCCACCCAAGTCAGTTATAATGTCCCCGCTCTGTGTCACACAAGTTTTGGCTACAAACTTTAAGGGGCAGGGACCATGTCTTCTTCATTCCCCACGCTCCAACCCTAACTGCCCAGAGAAAAAGGAGCCCTGGTAGTGCAGTGTTTATGCATTGAGCTGTGATCCACCTGATCAACAGTTCAAGACCCTCAGCATCCAAATGGAAAGAGACTGGGCTTTCTACTCCTGGAAAACGGTTAAGTCTCAGAAACCCATAGGAGGTTGCTGTGAATCAGCATCTATGTGATGGCAGTGAATGAGAGAGAGAAAAATGCCCTGACACAAAGTCTCTAGTAGCTGTTGTTGACCCC
This sequence comes from Nesogale talazaci, assembly GCA_004026705.1. Classification (NCBI taxonomy): domain Eukaryota; kingdom Metazoa; phylum Chordata; class Mammalia; order Afrosoricida; family Tenrecidae; genus Nesogale; species Nesogale talazaci. The sequence goes on along the minus strand of PVJH01002507.1, from coordinate 154,094 downwards.
ATGTATCTCCATAGAGATGTATCCCACAGGATTTTCAATGGCTGATTTTTTAAAAAGTAGATCAGGAGGCCCTTTTTTCTGTAGTATCCCTCCGTGACTCAAACTTCCCACCTTTTGGTTACCACCAGTTGTTTGCACCCCACCCCCCTCACCCCAAACAACCCCCGAGGGCTTGCCACAAGTTAGGCACTTGTAATGGATACTGAATAAAGAGTCTAGTAATCACTGATAGAGGAGAGATGCCTTGATGGTGGCTTCATGGTTACAAGGCAGGCCGCTAACTTCAAGGTCAGCAGTTTGAAACCATTAGCTACCCAAGAGAGGAATATGAGACATTCTACTCCCATGAAGAGTTAAGTCTCAGAAGCCCACAGGGGTGGTTCTACTCAGTCTTGTAGAGCCACTACCAATCATAATTGACTCGGGGGTACAGTGTTTGGGGGTTGGTCTCCAGGGGATGAGGTAGAGCAAGGGACAGGAGTGGACAAGATGGGGAAAGTAACAATTTGCAAGAACAAAAGAATGTCGAGGTTAATACTTGTATAATTGCTGTTGGTTTGGAAGGACTGACTTGATAGACGGCTCCTCCCAGCACCACCAGCAGTGTAAGTTTCGGGAAGCAGGCTGACCATTGCCTAAGGGGCTTGTGAAATAGCACATAGTAGCTCACATTTCCAATGAGTGGAATAAAACTGCGCGCACACAGCTTACCCCCCCACAGGCACTTCCCCTGGCTCCCTGACAGCTGGCACTGGAATGATTGGGAACCACTGGGTGACTGCCACCCGGAGTCTGTGCTCTGGGGAGGAGCCTGGCATACTGACGGGGTGCAGCCTGTCGCACTGGCCCCTTGGAGCTGCCCATGGATACAAGCGCAAACTCCAAGCCCCCCGAGCTGCATCCAGGGCTCCCGTGGGATGATTTCTACAGCTGGTGACACCCCAAAGTCAGCCAGAGATGTGAGATTTGAAGGGATTTGAAGATATCTTCTAGGGTGCCTGCTCTTACAGCACACCTGGGAGGAATCATACTGCCAGTGGGGGTGGGGGAGTTATTTTTTTCTGAAGACGGTGTCTTGAAAGCTAATTAAATAAGTGTCCTCCTTTTCTCTACCTCCAGGGCAGTGCTTGCTATTTGGGTCACTGTAATTGAGGGTAAAAATAATCTCTTCCATGCCTTAAAAAATAGTTATTAGCCACTGGGTTTTAAAATAGGCAGGACATCAGGAGACAGATGCGAACATGACCCTCCCTTCTGTTAGGGACGGCACCTGGCTGTATCACCAAGGCCCTGGGTGTGTTTCCAGTCAGCAAAATCAAAGGCACATCCGGAAAATTTTTTCAGGACCCACAGGCGGAGAGCAGTACCCACAGATCATGAGCATATTTGGTGATTTCCATTTGGGTCATGAATTTGGGCCGCTTCGCTGTTCAAGGTCTCTGCTTCCTGCTCTAGAAAAAAAGCAGAGCAGCCAAGGGGAGATGAGACGGGGCGGGGCTTGAAAGCGCGCTGTTGTCTCTATTTTCAAACCATTTCTGGGCTTTCCTGGTGTGCTCGTCTGATGGCTCTGTCACCTTCTCTGCATTTTGTTGGTGGCTTTGGTATGAAATCATGCCACCTGCCTGGAGCAGATCCAGGTCTTAAACAATGTTGGGGGCATTCTTAAAAAGAGGGTATTCTTAAAAAGAAACACATTCTTACAGTGACAACTTTCCCCAAATGGTATGACCACGGTGGCGGTCATGTGCTTATGTTAAGTTCATGATTGAGATGTAGGGGTGGAGTCTAGCCTGTTAATCTGGAGATAGCCATTGAGTAGCCAATGAGGCCTCTGTGTGGGCATGGCTTTCTCCTGATATGTCTGGGAAATCTCGCGATATTTCCCTTGTGGAGATGAGAAGTTATCTCCCCGGTTGTGGGGAGTTAGTCTCAGAGATGATGAACCACGGACAAGACAAGATGGCAGCGTCTAAGGAGAAGCCACACAGCTTTGCCCTGATGGAGCCAGACCTCTGAAGCTGGAGAGACCATGTGGAGACCCCTTCCCTTGCCAGAAATGAGTTGCTTCTGCCACCACTGGATGCTGTTGATGGACCCTGAGCCCTGGAAGCGAGAAGCCATGGGGAGACCCCTGTGTACACTGACCTGTGACTTCGTGAGTTGGAAAGAGACATTATAGACTGGTATTGGGCATATGGTCTAATATCAGAATTATGACTTTGAACTGGACTGGGTTGGGATGCTTTATCAGTGTTCCATTCCTTTTGTATATAAACCATTCCCTTATATCCATATGCATATCTATGCATTTGTTTCTCTAGTTTACCCGGACTAACACAACCACATAAGTACTTCATCCCCTCGCAGGACCCCAACTGGGCTGAGTGACTTATGTAGGTGAATGACCCTTGAATTTTGGGTTTCATTGCCTTCTGGCCAATTCTCTTCTGCTTCTCCACAAAGTGGGGGTCACATTGTGGCTTCCCTCCGATAGGAAAATGGCAAGAGCCAAAGCATGGATTAGTCAAAGAGAGAGCTTTAAAATGAGCTTTAAAATGAAGAGAGCTTTACAAATGACCAGATGAGGAAACTGAAGGCCTGAGAGGATAAAACCTGCCTAACATACATATCACACAAGAAGCTCATATTAGAATCCACTTCTTTTAGACACACCCAACTCAGGCCCTGGTATTTCCAATCGCCTCATCCATATGTGAACGTTGGAGATGGAAGTTGGAAGGCTGAAGAGGACCTGGTGCATTTGAATTACAATGTCGGCGAAGAACAACAAAAGCACCATGGACGGCGGCCAGGAGAACAAACAGACCTGTCTTGGAAGAAGCACACCCAGAGTGCTCCTTAGATGTGAGCCCGGCCAGATGTCGTCTCTTGTGCTTTGGACATGCTATCGGGAGATGTCCCTAGAAAAGGACATCATGCTTGGTGAAGCCAAAAAGAGGAAGACACTTCACATGGTAGACTGACAAGCTGGCTGCAGCAATGGGCTCAAACATCACACAATTGTGAGACTGGGGCAGGGCTGGGCAGGGTTTCATTCTGCTGTGCACAGGGCACTAGGAGTAGGAACCGATTTGACGTCACCTGACAACCACACGGGGTACTTTTAGAGCACTTTCAGGTTTACAGACAAATGACACTAATACCTCATTATGGTTAGAAGAAGCCCAGAGTTTATTTTAGGGCTCACTCTCTTAAGTCCTACTTTTCAAACTCATAATTCTGTGCTATGTCTTTAAAACCTTGCAAATAAATAAATATACCTATAACCCATCCCCACTGTTGGGGACTCTATGTGTCCCTGAGTGGAACTGGCCTGCACAGGCTTTTCAGCGCCTGAGTTTTTGGAAGATCCTCAGGCTTTTCTTCTGAGTTACCTCTGAGTGGAAGTGAGCCTCTTACTTTTGGGCTGGCGGATGAGTGCACCACTCAGGGACTCTATAGACCTTTCAGAAGACAGGGAAGCAACAGGGAAAAACACAGTACAAACCATCGTGTAGAAATGCATAAAAGGACTCTGAGGACCTTAACCAGATGACTCCGCAATGTTTTAGAACCCGAGAGAAGAGGAGTGGGGGATTTTATACCACCAGGCTCTCTCTTTCGATCATAGGAGCCATGGTGGTGTATTAGTTCATGTGTTGGATAGCAAGCCATAAGATCAGTGGTTTGAAACCACCAGCTACTCCTCAGGGATAAGACGAGTTATGATCCCGAAAACCCATAGGGCAGTTCCATTCCGTCCTATGCGGTCCCTATGAATCACGATCAACTCGATGGCAATGGGGGACTTTTGGAGCCCTTTCCCTGTCACAGGGTCGCTATGTGACAGCCACATGCTTCACCACTGTACCAATGGGGCTTTTTAATCATGCATTATCATGGGTAGACCTAGATGAGAGTCCTGCAACACAGGGATATGGGTAGGTGAGTTTTAGGCAGGGAGAATAGCAAAACCTTGACCTGTTTAGTATATGTACATATATGGTGATATCTAAGTAATGAGGGCGTGGGAACTCTTCAGAAACTGCACAGGTTGCAAATCGATCCTTTCCTGCTTAAAACTAACAAGCCAAAGCCCTTTGTCTTGGGATCCATCCCAGCTCATAGAGAGCTGCAGAAAAACCCTGGATTTCTAAGCCCTGGATTTGGAACCCACTCACTGGCACCCAAACAACAATGTTAATGGAAGCACATGACAATAACCTTTCTCTTGAGAAGTGGTTAGTGGATTTTCACTGCCCAACCTTTGGCTTACAATTCAGCACATAATCACTGCACCACTAGGGCCAGGGATCCTGTTGCTAAAACAGAAAGGGTGGTTTGACTGTCCCAGTGAGATATTTTATAGCTGTCATTCTGTAGACTCACAAAAGAGTTGTTTGTTGTTTTGTTTCTTTTGCTCTGTCTTGTTTTTGTGCTTATTATCATCACTGTAAAGCTATCTAGGTAAGATAGGCAGGATAAACAACCTATAGTAGAAAGCAACAGGGAAATGGTTGGGGGGGGGGCATGGGAGAGGAGGAAAGAGGGGATAGGAAGGGGATGTCAACAAACCCAGGGACAAGGGGTGGAATTTTAGTATATGTGCTGCTGAAGCAAGCACGGGAACAAGTGATCTAAAAAAGATGGCAAGGAGTGCATACGAATACCTGGTAGGCCTTGGTCAAGGGTAATGTAACTGAAAGAAATTACTGAAACTCAAATTAAGGCTGAACATGACAGTGGAACAAGAGGAAAGTAAAAGGAAATAGAGGGAAGAACTAGGAGGCACAGGGCATTTATAGAGACCTAAATATAGGCATGTACATATGTAAATATATTAATATGTAGTGATAGGGAATTAGATCTATGTACATGTATTTATATGTTAAGTATAAAGTAGCAGATGAACATTGACTTAAAGTACTTAAGTACTCCCAAGAACATTTTGTTCTAATAATCCTCCATTCTGTGATGCTCACCTTCCTGACACAATAGCTGAAGACAAAATGGGTGCATAAGAAATGCGGTGAAGAAAGCTGATGGTACCTTGCTATCAAAAGATATAGTGTCTGGGTCTTAAAGACTTGAAGTTAAACAAGCAGCCATCAGGCTGAGAAGCAACAAAGTCTAGATAGAAGAAGCACACTGGCCTGTGTGGATCATGAGGTATTGATGGGATCAGGTATCAGGCATCAAAAACCCTGAACGAAAAAATCCTATCAATGTGAATGAAGGGGAGCATGGACTGGAGACCCAAAGCCCATCTGTAGACAATTGGACATACCATTATAGAAGGGTCACAAGGAAGAGATGAACCAGTCAGGGTGCAGTACAGCACCGATGAAATACATAACTTTCCTTTAGTTCTTTAATGCTTCTTCTCCTCCACTATCATGTTCCCAACTCTACCTTACAAATCCAGCTAGACTAGAGCATGTACATGGGTACAAATAAGAGCTCAAATCACAGGGAATCCATGACAGATAACACCCTTGGGACCAATGATGAGAGTAGCAATACCCGGAGGGTAAGGGTAAGCTGGTAGGAGAAAGGGGGAATCTATCACAATGATCTACATAAAACCCCCTCCCTGGGGTGGAGTGTGGACAACAGAAAAATGAATGAAGGGAGACCGCAGTGGGTGTAGAACATGACATTTAAAAAAATCAATTATCAAAGGTTCATGAGGGAGGGAGAAAAATGGGCTGATACAAAGAGCTCAAGTATGAAGAAAATGCTTTGAAAATGGCAACATATGTACTAATGTGTTCGACAACATGGATGGATGTATGGATTCTGATAGAGCTGTATGAGCCCCCAATAAACTGATTTAAAAAAGAATAAAGAAAATGTTCTAAAAAAAAAAAGAATCCTGTTTAAAGCATTTCCACAGATAACATTGTCTAGTTGGGGCTCATAGCAACTTGGTGAACAGCAGAAGGAAATACTGCCTGATCCTGTGTCAGCCTAACGATTTTTCCTATCTCTGATCCCATTATTGCAGCTACAGTGTCAGTTCGTCTCCTGGGATTTTTGTTGTTGTGTTGACCTTCCATGCATGATGTCTTTCTCCAGCGATTGGTCACTTCTGAGAATATGTCTAAAGAATACATGACATGAAATCTTACTCTCCTTGCTTCTAAGGTGTATTCTGGCCATACTTCTGACATAGCTTTATTCATTCTGGCCGTTCATAATATATTCAATCTTTTCACTAATACCATTATTCCAAAGCATTGGAGGAGCGGGTGGGTTCGAACAACCGACCATACGATTAGCAGTCCAATGCTTACTCCATAGCACCACAAGGACTCCTACCTTGACAATCCTATGGGGTAGTTTTACAATATGCATTTGGGTGGCTAAGAGTTGGAATCAATTCAATGGCAATGATTTTTTTTTGTTTTGCTTTGGCTTTTAAATTTCAACAGGAGAAAATCTCCAAGTTTTTTCTTCCATGGCATGGCACGTGGTTGGAACCACTTATCTTTTGATTAGCAGCTGAATGTTTAGTCATTGTGCCACCACGGTTCTGCAGAGAATGTAATCGTAAACAAAATAACAGCATTGACCCCTGGGTAACAGCTAGAATGCATCACAGCAAGGGGCAATGAAGATTTAATTTGGATCAATTATTGGCTGTCTTGTTTACTTTAGAACGATCACCGGTGTTGATAATATAATTCAACTATGAACAACACTCAGAAAGGTTGCTACAAATATCACTCCCCTTCCTCTGGGAGTCCTGGTATTGGTAGTACTGTAAAGTGATCAGATGTCCCGCTTTTAAGCAATTTAACAACCTTACGTGGCGTTTTAAAATTAAAATAAATATATTAAATGCTATTTTTGCGTCCTATGAAAGTTTTTGTTGTTCCATATAGACCAGATTTTTAATCAACAACCCCCACCCTCAGCCCCGGTCAATGGTGTCTGCTTACAATCTGGTCACTTTACTAGTGCTATGGTGGGTTGCACATATAAGATCAGCCATTTGGAACCACCAGCCACTCCGTGGAGAAAAAGGAGGCTTTCAAACTTCAGTAAAAAGTTGGTTTTGGAAACCCACAGAGGCAGTCCTAACCTGTCCTAAAGGGTCACTAAGTGTCAGCATCAACTCCATGGGTCCCTACCTCTTGACATAACTCCTTAAACTTTTTCCCTGTTGCAGGGAATTTAAGGTGTTTGGGGTGAAGATTACCAAAAGGATTTATACTTTCTAAATCAATCTCATCAAGTGATACTGCTATTTCAAGGCAAGGGCTGTCACATGTCGCACACCAGGTGTATCGCAGTAAAACTTGAGAGTTTTCACTGGCTAGTTTTCAGTAGATTAGCAGGTCTTTCTTCTGAGGTACCTCGATGCAGATGTGAACCCCCAACCTTAGAGTAGTAGTGCATTAGGGATTTGTAGGAGCCAGGGGCTTCTCTGAAATGCAACCCACAATGGAACTACCATCACAGTTCTCATAAACGGCATGGTGTTGATCTACCATTCGAAGCTCCATCTGCAGTTTATGACAGAAGGGGAATGTAAGGATTTTAAAGTTAAATCACAATGGACTCTCTCAGGATTTCTTTAGGTGAAATGCTAATACAATGGGGACCTGCCTTCCAATCCTTGCTTCACTTCTTTTAAGTAGGTGTGCGAAAATAATTGTACTTTAGGAGAAAAGGTGGCCAAAATCACCACCACTAACAAATTCACTGCCATGGAGTAGATTCTGACTCATACTGACTCTACAGGTTCGTATAGAACTGCCCCTGTGGGTTTACAGGAGGAGAAAGCCACATCTGTCTCTCTAGAAGCAGCTGGTGGCTTTGAATGGCTGTCCTTGCATTAGCAGCTGACTTGTTTCCTCACTATGCCAGTAAGGTTCCTAAATACTATTTATGGCTCATTAATAGTTAAAGAGCTGCAACCTGGGCGGTTCTCACATTGGAAGGCAAGCATGCCCATCCGCTTTTGCAAGGTCACAGCCTTGAAGACCCAGTGGAGCAGAGTTCTGCTCTGCATAGATGGGGTTGTCATAAATTGGAATCCACTTGGGCAACAAACACCCACAATCGCTAAAGAGCTGCGTTGAAGCTATTTGCAAGAGGAGACCCCAGGGGCTTAACGCTCCGTTGGGCTCATGGCCTCAATTGCTGAGTAATGGCAGGGTTTCGTGAACTCAAGAGGGCCAAGTCAGGGAGGAGATGATTTACAAAGGGAGCTTCTGAGGCGGCTGGGTAGAATTTGGAATCGTTCATTTACATTCAGCTTTTCCAGAGATTACCAGAGTGAATCATGCGATGGAGACAGGCATCACATGCTGCAGTATGTCACCACATCAAACGCCCAGCTGGCGTCAGGGGAGGAGGTCTGATGTCATGGCACGTCGGGCCTATATGTTTTCTTAACCCAACACTCGTTTCCTGAGGGAGCATGTCTATAAGCGGCAGGCTGCTTTGCATGACACTGCCTTCTGCCTTCATACTTCGCTGGTGGGGCCCCTGTAGCCAGAAGCTTATTGGGAGGGAACAGAGATTCAGAATCACACCAGTGAATGACCAGCGGACAAGACTTGCCAAGGGGTTTCATGCAGCAACCCCGGGGTTATCATCCTGTGGGTCGCGACCCCTTTGGGAATGGAACGATCCTTTCACAGGAGTTGCCAGATGCATAACTAGCAAAGTTACAGTGAAGTGGGACGGAAATAATTTTATGGTTGGAGGCTCACCATAACATGAGGAACTGTATGAAAGGGTCACTGCATGAGGGTGGTTGAAAACCACTGGAGACAATTGACACAAGTTTCCTCGACTAAGCTAAATCCCAACTGAGGTCACTGTCGGGGGTACACAGCACAGCTCCGGGGTCACATCCGCAGCAGCCACCTTGGCAAGGCACAACGTCAGGGCTAGATTGGCATCCTTGTAGAGGCGCTGTGTGCACGTGGTACTTGGCTTGTTAAAAGCTTTAGAATGTCGAGCAATCCAGTCCGTGAAACTCTACAATTGACCCGTGTCGGCTAAGTCTCGTCATCTTCAACAATTTATGGTCCGACTTAGACCGAGTCATAAAACACACATCCTCCCCGACAGGTAGTGCCAGGGGCCAGACTCTCCCTCACGGTGCACCTACGCGGGTCAGCCTGACATAACTGGGGACTTCAGCGGAAGATCTTGCGCAGGGACACAGGCTGCTGTTACATAGCAGAGCGCCAGGTCCTTCCTCTGCGGCGTCTCCATGAAATCCAAAGGTCAGCCTCTTCGTTAGCAGTGGAGCACATAACCCTTCCAAGGGCAGGGTCATGGGAAACCCTGTGGAGCCGAGTTCTCCTGTCTGGTGCGAAGTCAGACTGGAAGCATCAGTGGGGCAGCGAGGGGAGGGGCTGGGCTTCTTCCTGTGTAGCAGACCGCCTCCTGCGCATGCATCCGCTGCCTTTCTGGCTTGGTGCACCGCAGGGCGGTGGGAGAAGAGCTGCGGGTCAGTTGGCAGGGGTGACTTCTAAGGACTCTGTTGTCCCAGAAATGTTTTTTGAGCCCAGACAAACCAGCACACTAAAATAAGATGGGAATTCCCCTTCAGAATTGTTATAGGCCCCCCCCCCCCCAAAAAAAAGTCGAAGTATTATTTGGTGTTTATTGAAAAGAAAATATGAAAAGATATGCTGAGGGGGTCTAGTTCATACATAAATGGGCTTATTGAAAACGAAGTAAAACCGTGTTGACATATGACTGGAGGGCGACAGTCAAGTTCTCTCAGTAATGCACTACATTTCATCACTTAAGTGTTCTTCATAAAAGGGCCAACCGATATGTGACTTCTGAGGGGACAGGCCTGCCCAGTGCCCTTCACTCAGGGCAGAGTGGTCGTCAGCACAGAGGCTTATGCTAAGACCCCAAAGGGTATCTTGACAGATCTTTCTAAGAGGACATAGGGCGATCATAGGGGCTCATTAGGGAAATTTTTAAAAAAGAAAACGAGGAACTGCATTAATGAGAAAAATACCAGGAATGTTGTGCTAAATATATATTTATATTACAATATATATTATCAGTTCTATTGCTGCCCCCCCTCCAGCATTCATTATTTGCACCTCAATGCCCCTCACCCTCCCCACTGCTGAGCCTGGTAACATTGCACCACTCCCTCTGTGCTTCATAAACTTAGAAACCTACGAAAATAATGAAAAACAAAAGGAAACAGGAAGAAATAATAAAAGCAATAATATTATAAAGGTAAAAATAAAGATCAAGTAAGAAAAGACCAAGTAAGGTTAAGCAATCTTAAAAAGCCAGAGAAGAAATTTCTGTCATGGAACAAGCAAGAAATAAATATTTCAGCCGAGAGTAAATTTAGGTTGGGTCAAGAGGTGGTCAACTGACCAATCAAGTATATATTTTCTGTTGTGACAATGTCCCTGCTCATTCTCTCGGCAAAGAAAGGACTGTCCTTGAGAATTTCATTAGGAAACTTACTCCATCCATCCTCCAGCCATGATCTTGTCCCTTCTGACTTCCTTTTGTCCATCGAAAACTCAAAGAGCATTGAAAAGGAACATAATCTGAGTCCCTCAAAGATGTTGTGTTAGTCTGGGTAGACTAGAGAAACAAATTCATAGACATGCATATGGATATAAGAATAAGGTTTATATATAAGAGCAATGGAACATTGGGAAAGCATCCCAACCCAGCCCAGTTCAAAGTCTTAAGTCCGACATTAGCCCATATGCCCGATACCAGTTTATAAAGTCTTTCCAACTCATGAAGTCACAGGCCAGTGGGTGCAAAGTCCTGGCACTGGTAGGGGTCTCTTCATGGCTCCTTGCTTCCAGGGCTCAGGGTTCATCAACAGCATCTAGTGGTGGTAGAAGCAACTCAACACTGGCAGGGTTCTCCACATGGTTTCTCCAGCCTGAAAGGTCTGGTTCCATCAGGGTAAGGCCATGTGGCTTCTCCTTCAGCTCCTCAGACACTGCCATCTTGTCGTGTCAGTCCAGCGACTCCCAACAACTGGAAAAAGTGGTCTCATCTCCACGAGGGAAATACCGTGAGACTTCCCAGAATTCTAAAGAGAAAGTCATGCCCACACAGAGGCCTCATGGGCTACTCAATGGCTATCTCCAGATTAACAGGCTAGACTTCACTCGTACGTCTCAATCATGAAATTGACATCTCAAATACATGGCTGCCACAGATGTCAAAATTTTGTTTTGACACAGTACGTGTCTAAGAATTCTTTGGTTAAGGTTAGAGAGGTGGAAGTATCACCTTTGGAAGGGTATAGATTTAGATGGAGGTTGTATTAAAAACAATAGCTTCACATGTTGATATTTTTATTTAATAATGTTTCATATAATTTTATACCAATACTTTTTGACTTAGTAGTGTGTGTGTGTGTGTGTGTGTGTGTGTGTGTGACTTTTCCTACCATTTTTCTTCATTTGGTTGGTTGCCATTTAGAAATGGTTTGCCTGCCTTTCCTTGATCCAGCATGAGTCTGGAGTGCTTGGTTTCAGCCCCTCACTTTGTCCTCTTTCTGATGCTGCAGAGAGGCTACTGCCTGTTTGTTCCATACTGGCTGACCTGTGGGCTTGGGCTCTGGAGTCTGCAGTGTCACTCTCAGGGACCGACACATCCTGGAAAAGGCTGGACGGTCCGTTCCCGTGGCGTTCTCTGTGGGTGAACTCTGTGACTCCAACAGATGTTTTCATCTCTAGTCCCCAGGCACTTGGCCCTGTTGTCTTGCATACAGAGGGTGCTGCCTGGCACCCTGCCCAGTGCCACTAGGAATGAGCACAGCCCCAGGGAGTACTGCCAAGTCTTGTCTGTGAGGGGGTGTTTGGGAGCCCAGTGGCTGGCAGATGAAGGCACTGGGACTGCATTCTCAGAACACTGACAGAGGGACATGTTCGCTTCAGTGTCTCCCTGCTCTGTGCGGCTAGAAGCTGTCGATCCCTGTTTTGTATTTCAAGCCATTTTGTTTACACATTGCATTTGCCTTGTTGTGTAATTGTGGTGTCTGTAGGGGTTCATTGGATGGAAACCAATGGTTTCACGGCCATATCTGTAGCAAATTATTAGTGGGAAAACACACTGCCCCGAGTGTACTCTGGTTCAACCCCAAAGACTGAAGTCATCTAAACAATAAACAGAAAACAAAACCCTGCCAGGGAGCACAGCTTCCCGCTTTTGGGAAGAGCAGGGCACAGTGGAAAAGCACTGAACTTATTACCAGAAGACCTAGGTGCCAGTCTTGGCTCACCAGTTAGAAGCTGAGTCTATTAATTCATTTGCCTGTCATGTTTGTCATACTGTGGTGGCATGTGTGCTGCTGTGATGCTGGAAGCTCTGCCACCGTTATTTCAAACACCAACTAGCTCGTCCATGGTAGCCAGTTTTCAGTGGGGCTTCCAGATGAAGACAGGCTAAGAAGGAGGAACTGGTGACCTACTTCTGGAAAAAAGATTAGGCCGTGAAAACCCCATGAATGCCATGGGAACATTGTCGGATCTTGTGCTACAAGATGCATCTCTCAGGTGGGGATGGACTTACATGTTGCCTCAAAAACCCACAGGGGGTTGCTGTGAATCAGTATTGACTCCATGACAGTGAGCTTGGTTTTGCAGAACTAGTCAAGAGCTGCCTCTTTAAAATAGAGTTGACCTGAATGATCGAGATGAAAAAGAAAGCTTTTGAGGCCATTAGATGCTGATGAAACATGACTGGAAATGATAAGAAACAGTGGAAAGTATCAATTAATAATCAGACTATGGTGATCATCAATTATGGAACTGGGAAAATTGAAAGTTGTCAAAAATGAAATGAAATCCTTGAAATGGATATTCTAGGCATTCATTAGCTTTTTTAATGGGATGGTCATATGGGTTACCATCCAGGGAATGACAAAGTCAAGAGGAACGGTGTCAGATTCTATATCAGAAAGAACATTTCAAGATTTACCCTAAAGTACAACCCTGTCAGGTCCTCTTCTAGGGAAGGCCCTGGGACATTAGATAGAATTATTGATAAAGGCAAAAGCATCTAAGCATCTAAGCCCTTAAAAGTTTGAAGGTAAACAAGTGACCAGCTAGCTCAGAAGCAACAAAGCCCACATCAAAGAAGCACACCAGCCTGTGGAACCACAAGGGTTTGAAGGTACCCATTATCAGGCATCAAAGAACAAAAAAATCATATCATTGCATGCCCACTTTCCTGATATGATCATCGAAGACAAATGTGTGCATAAGAAAATGTGGTAAAGAAATCTGATGGTGCCTGGTTATCAAAAGATATAGCGCCTGGGCTCTTAAAGGCTTGAAGGTAAAAAGTGACCAGCTAGCTCAGAAGCAATAAAGCCCACATAGTAGAAGCACACTAACCTGTGTGACCAAGAGGTGTTGAAGGGACCAGGTATCAAGCATGAAAGAACTTAAAATTATATCATTGTAAATGATGGGGAGTACAGATTGGGGACCCAAAGCCCAGCTATAGGTAATGGGACATCCCCTTGCAGTAGGGTCACGGGAAGGAGATGAGCCAGTCAGGGTGCAGTACAGCAATAACGAAACATACAATTTTCTTCTAGTTCTTCAATGCTTCCATTCCCCCACTATCACTATCCCAATTCTATCTTACAAATCCAGCTAGACCAGAGGATGTACACTGGTACAGATAGGAACCAGAAACATAAGGACTTCACGACCAGTGGTGAGAGTGATGATATCTGGAGGGTGGAGGGAAAGTGGGGTAGAAAGGAGGAACTGATTATAAGGATCTACATATAATCTCCTCCCTGACGTATGGACAACATGGAAGTGGGTGAAGGGAGACATCGGACAGTGTACGATATGACATGATAATTTGTAAATTATCAAGGGTTCATGGGGGAGTGGGGAAAGGGGGAAAATGAGTAGCTGATACCAAGGGTCTAAGTAGAAAGTAATGTTTTGAGAATGATGAGGGCAAGAAATGTACAAATGTGCTTCACATACAATGGATGGATGTATGGATTGTGATGAGTTGTATGAGCCCCGATAAAATTACTTTAGAAAAAGAATTATTGATATAGTATAAATCCAATTTGTTAGGCTGAGTTTGTTAGAGAAACAGTACCAATGACATGTATGTATAGAGAAGAACTCTATATCAAGATAGAAGTTTATAGCATGGAAATGACCCAGCCCAGTCAAACTCAAGTCCATGGGTTAGATTCCAGCTGGAGGCCCCTCCAGATTCATGCCACAGCCAGTCCATGAAGCAAAAATCACAGGCTCATGGGCATAGACTCACATAGATCCCAAGTTGGCCGGAAGATGGCAGGGCACTAACAGTCTCCAAGGTCAGTGGGCAGTATGGTCTGCCAGCTGTAGAATCAGATTTGGGATCCAATCAACTAGGCAGGAGAGGGGCTAGAGAAAGAGGCCAGTGCACTATAGAAGCTCTTATAAATAGGCCACTCCCACAATGAAACATCATTAGACTGTGACCTGATTGAGAGTTAGACCCCACTCATACCATCCCACAGGCATACCAAGTGGACCGAAACCTCACCATCACAAAAAGCAATGAGATAAGTGTTTTATGGGGAAATCAGAGTAGAGTCATGGGGATATGGAAGTCAAAGAAATGTATTCTGATGGGACAGTCAAGTTCCAAGGGGCACTGATGTTTAAGGTTGGTTAGGGGAAGATGAACTGAGTCTAAGGAGATTGTTGGAGGCCAAGGTGAAGAGAAAAGTGAGTAAAGGGCAGATAAAAACAGCCGTGCACCTGGAAACAGAGGGCCCTCACCCTGGAGCCAGGCAGGTGGTGTCATTTGATTGTAGCAAATTTAGAAAATGCATCTATGTATAAAGGAAAAGGTGGGGACCATTCACGATCTCTTTCTCCTGAGATCATGGTTAGCATTTTGATGTATTTTTCTCTTTCTTTGCATCATTTCCCTCTGGTGGGAGTAGGAGGCCCAGCCTTGCTCCTGGAGAGCTGCTGCTGGATTTGAACCACCAACCCAGTGGGCCGCAGTCCCATGCACAACCACTATGCCACTGGGACTCAGTCCCTTGATGTATTTTTCATACATACACTTGAGTCTACATCTTCTCTCTGTGATGTTTAAGCAGAGTCCTAAGGAATGAGAAAATAAGCATTGGCACAGGCAGGGGAAGACATCCTAGGTCAAGGGCTGAGCTGTGTATGACCCCAGGGAGGGAGAAGGGCAGCTAGTGAATGGATGGGAAGGACAGGGGGAGTGGGGGCTGAAGTTCAGGTATAGGGGCTTAAGTGATGAGGATGAGATTGACAGATGGCAATGCTACAATGGGACCTTGTAGGTTCTTCCTGGATTTGAGCAGCTGGGAACTTTTGACCAGACAATTGGTATGGCATGGTCTGACTTTATAAGAGAAGCACTCTTGGGCCATGAGAGGAATTGATTGTGGGAAGGCAGGAGTGGAAGCAGAGAGGAGTTAAGTTCTGATGGGGAACTGTGGCAGCAATGGAGATAGAGTCACCTTCAAGATAGATTTTTGGAAGTGTAATTGTCGGGATTTAATGAGGGATTGATATGGGTGTCGAGAGAGAGTGGCAAAATGAGTATGAAAAAAGACTGGCTTTTGATTCTTTGAAACACATAGAGTTATTTTACTCCTGACTCTGGTGACACAGTGGTTTTAGCACTTGACGACTAACCAGGAGGTCAGTGGTTGGAAACTATAAGCTGCTCCCTGAGAGAAAGATGAGGCAGTTCTGCTTCAGTCAAGATTGCAGCCTTAGAAACCCTATGGGACACTTCTACTCTGTCCTGCAGGGTTCCTGGAAGTCTGGATAAACTTAATGACAGCAGGTTTTCATTTTTTATGTTAGTGCTACAGGAATGCAAAAGGCTAATGACTTGGACTGGAAGGTTGGAAGTCAAATCTACTCAGTGGCTTCTTAGAAGAAAGGTTCAACAATGGCCTTCCAGAAAAACCAACCTTTGAAAACCCCACAGACTACAATTCTACTCTGCCACACATGGATCAGTAGACTCAGTTTTATCAAATATTATTTACTAACCCAGTCTCCTTACTGGTGTAAGGAATGTGACATGAGTGTCATTCCATATGTCTTTTTCAGAATATTGTAATGGTTGCATCATATTACACTGCTATATGTGTTCCATGTTTAGTTCAACTGATTCCCTGATGTTGGACATTTGGGTTGCTTTTAATTTTTGCTATTTTATACTCTTATAAGGACTATTTTGGCAAGGATTCCAATACAACTATTAAAGAGAAATAATTGTGATACCAATTAGAGAATAGCATGCCATAGAGTAAAATTTGCCAAACATCCTGACCTCCTGCATTTCAAGGAAGCCTTGGGGCAGTATTTCTTCCTGAAATAAAATTTTTCTTGATTTGTCAGCTACCCTCAATTAGTCATTCTTAAAGATCCTTTGGGAAAATTTAAACTATTTTTCTTGGAGGAAGTTTACTGGTGGTGGATAGGGACAGGAATGTGAAGAGAAATGATGTGTGTGTAAATATGTATATATATGTATATATATATATATATATATATATATATATATATATATATATAATTTAAGCAGCCAGAACACTACCTCTGCTTTTAAAAATCAAGATGTGTTCTCTTGTCATAATACTTTATTGCTGGTTTAGCACTTTTTTCTTTCTTATTTATTTATTTTTTCTTTTCTTCTCTTCCCTGCCAGTGTGGTTCTTGTTACTTCATCCATGGCCAGTTTCCAAAAGCAACGACTGAGCCTCCGTAAGATAATCACTACAGTATCCAATTCTTTCATGAGTAATAGACCAGTGGAATGTACTAAACAAACAGTTGAGCTTGAAAGTGGTGCCGGGGACTGCACTGATGTGAGTGGAAATAAGGGATGATAGAAAGAAGAGAATGCTCACAATTTATCTCACCCAGGGCAAGCCAGTCTGACATTCTTGTTTTGTTTAAGAAGTGGTTAATTTAGGATTTCACATTCAGGAAAGAGATCAGATGCAGGGTTGGCAGGCTGTATGGCACAGAGTTATAAATGACTGCCATTTAGAAATGACTCTGAGTGGCTCACATATCAATAAGGAGCTTTGAGATTCTAAGATGGACATCTCCATTTATCATGTGGCTGGTTATGGAGGAAACATGCAAAGTTGAGCCCACAGTACATTCACGACTGTGAGGCAACTGTTAGCAGGACCAAGTGCTAACTGAAAGGTGGGCATTTTGAGTCTACCATGCGGTATCACAGAAGAAAGGCCAGCAATTGACTTCTGAGAACGCAGTTGCTGTTGCTGCCTGGCACTGGTTTCACTGGGTGGGTGTGAGGACGTGGACCCTACTGGGTGATGCCAGCAGGGGTGAAATGAAGCATTTTGTATAGTGTTTTAGAAGAAATTTAGTATTTGGAATAAAATATCTCTCTAGCTGATGATAACAAGAACGTTTTTTGGTATTCTTAGTTTACATACATCTATGAACCTACAGGACTAAGAATTCTTTCCTAACCGATGGACCAGCAGATGGTTTCTGGGCTCCCACTTAATTCCAGCCCCAATCCAAGAGCAGTTCATTCTTATAACATGCCATTGCTCGATACTCACCTTCCTGCAGAGATTCCTGAAGATAAGGGTGCTATAGTAAAGTGTGGTGAAGACAGTATATGGTGTGAGGTTAGCGATTGGTATGGTGTCTGTGGTCTTAGAGGCTTACATTCAAGCATGCAGCCATCTAAGTGAGGCATCAATTAAATCTGAATTAAAGAAGCACTCCAGCCTCTGTGATCCAAAGACGAAAATAACAAAATATAAATACGATGAAGGGAAAGGTCGTGACACCCAATTTGTAGAAGACTCTGGAGGACAATGGGAGCCAAAATCCACCTGCAGAGCATTCAGTTAGATGAAGCCTCTTGCCAGATTCCTTTGGCCACAGGTAAGGGAATTGAACAGTTTTGCTCTAGACAGAGATTACTTTAAATTGGATTCTGGTGCATTGAAACATGGTCTAACATGATACTAGGTTAGTTACCTCTCTCTTGACCCACTTGAATTTGTTTGAGGCTCAAATGCTTCTCACTTGTTCCATGGCAGAAACCACTTCTCTGGTTTCAAAAATATTACTTGAAGTCTTTTCTTTCTTAATCTTTCTTTCTACCTTTATATTATCATTATATTTTTCTCCTTTCTGTTTAGTTTTATATTGATTTTTTTTATTGTTTCTGTTAGGTTTCCCAGTTTATGAAGGAGTGATTACACAGAGGCTGATACAATCTGATCAATCATTGATTGTGGACTGGGGGTGGAGAGAGTGAGGGAGCAGACAATGTACCTCTCACCATATTTATTCAGTTTGCATGCTCAGCACATACTCAGAAACCTGGATTATATGAAGAAGAATGTGGCATCAGGCTTGGAAGAAGGCTTATTAACTACCTTTGATATGCAGATGAAACAACTTTCTTGCTGAAAGTGAGGAGGACTTGAAGCCCTTACTGATGAAAGCCCTTTCTTGGATCCTTGATGAGAATCAAGGATTGTAGTTTCCAGAACACCCAAGTCCTCACAACTGGAGCAACAGAACACATGATAAAAGGAGCAAAGGTGAAAGTTGTCAAGGATTTCATGTTACTTGTATTGACAATTGGTGCTCATGAAAACCATCATCAAAAGATCAAGACTTACTTGAATTAAGTAAGTCTACTGCATAAGGCCTCTATGAAGCGTTGAGAATCTGGGCGGTTGCTTTGAGGAAAGATGCTCCTGGCTCAAGCCATGGCCTTTTCAAATGCCTCATATTTGTGTGAAAGTTGGACATTGAATAAGCAGGACTGAAGAAGAGTTGATGCATTTGAATTACGGTTCTGACCAGAATATTGGAAATACCATGGTCTGCCAAAATAATTCCAGTCTACTTTGGAGGAAGTACAGTCACAATGTTCCTTAGATGCAAAGATGGCAAGATTTCGTCTCATGTGTTTTGGACGTGTCAGGAGCGACCAGTCCCTAGAGAAGCACATCATACTTGGTAAAGTAGTGGGGCAGTAAACAAGTGGGAGATCTTTGATGAGATGAATGGACACAAGACTGCACAATGGGCTCAAGCATAGCAAGCATTGGGAGGATGGCACACGAGCAGATAGTGTTGTGTTCTGTTGTACATAGGGCCATGGTACGTCTGAACCAACTGCTTAGTACCGAACACCAAAATATAATGCTTACATGTAGTGAAATTACTATAAAAAACAAGATTATCTAGGAGGCACTCCAGTTTCCTTATAGTTGAATCTGGATAGACTCATATTTGAAGCATGTTTATCCCAAAGAGTAATGGTATCTAACAACTTCATTTTAAATCACTCAGTTTGAACCAATCTGCAGATAACCTTAAGTAAAAAAGGACACAGGCCAGGGGGAAATGATCTCTTTCCTTTTTTATCACACAGACTCTTGCTCTTGGTGATCAAAATAGGCATGCTCTTATTGCTTTGAATTGCTTGGGGAAGTATAGAGTCAGAAGACTAGGAAAACGTTCAGAGACCTCAATAGCCTGCTTTGTTTACATTATGAAACTATGGTCACTATACATTGTGCTATGTTTAGTTCAAGTTTGACAATGACTTCTTATAGATCATGTGGCCACCCACAGTGATGTCCAGGGCTCTGACAATCTTTTTTATTTTAATATTTAAGAGAATAGTTATGAGAATCTTAAACAGGACAAGGGGAAGACATGTATGAACCAGATGGGGGAGCCCATTGACACTGAGTCTTAGTGGTGGCCACGGGACTGCTGATATGCAGAACTTTGGAGAGGACATGAAAAATCAAGGGACATCGTCAAATATGCGTGGTATGTGGCAAATCAGAACATCACAGTGACAGGCAGGATGACTGGAGTGGTTGGGATGTGTATGTTGTAGCAGACAGGGGAGTTTACACGATTGATCCAGGGGCCTCTCCAAGGCAGTCAGGGACTGACTCATGACGATTGGACTCACTTTTGGTCATCTTCATCTGGGACTCACCCAGGCAAGCCCAAAGGGAGACTGGCCCTCCCCAGACTTATCAGGCAGGTGGAAATTTGGCCCTTTCCTTTGCAGGAAATTTCGATATTCTTTTGTGTTGACTATTTTGTCCTGTAAAAGGGAGCCCTCACAATCCAGGTTTACTCTTCTCTTGGAAAGTAATGGGAAGTCCTTGGTGGGTTTTCAGATGGGAGTATTCTGAATTTTGGAATCCCTGGGTGGTGCAAATGATTAAGTGGTCAACTGCTATAGCTGCCAGGTTGGGGTTTCAAACCTACCTTTTTGAAAGACAAGTCTGGATACCCACTTTCAAAAAATCAGTCTTCACAAGTCTATGGAGTAGTTTTACTCCACACGCACGGGGTCAAAATCTACTCAGCACAGTTAACAACAATACAACATCCATACCACAACCATATCACCACCATCACACTGCAAACACTGTGGTGAAAGTGTACCTGGATGGCAATATCAAAACATAGATACAAAATGGTGCCACTTTGGGTCACCAAGCTATGTTTCCTCCAACCAAGGAACACGTCATGCAACTCCAGTGTGTGACCAAGGGCAGAGCATTGGGTGTACTGTGCTCTGTACCACCCTCAGAGTAATGGTTTGATAAAGAGCTATAATGAGCAGCGGAACCATTTGTTAAATGAGGGTGGCGGTAAGAAGCATTAGGGCTGTTTTACTCCCATCAGGAATTGAGATCCCACTCCCACGTGAAGGAAGAGTTAGGAGCAGGTCCTTTGGACCTTAAGACATTTGCATACCGAACCTCTCTAATCCAGGGACAAAAAACTGTGACCACAGAGAAATAACAAAGGAGTGGCAGCAGCAGAACTGCGAGGCAGCGTAGTGGGCTTTCCGGGCCACTATGCAAAGAAAGCTGAGTGCTCTTAGGCAGAAAGCTCACTTGCAAAGTGTTGATGCCTCCAGGCATTTGATCAAAGGAACTAGGTTTGCTGACCCATGGCAGGAGAGCTGAGTTTATGGAGTGGAGTAGCCTTTGGGAATTTACCAGCCTCCCTGAAAGAGCTTTGTAACTGCCTGTGCAGGCCAGAGACCAAAGACCAGACAGAGGTCTGCCTGTGGATATGACTAGTAAAAGGTTGCTCTGACACCTGTATCCTGAGCATTTCCAATCCCTAATAAAGCCCACCATTGTGGGTTTGTTCTGTGAGTTCTGTATGACTGTTGCAATGAATTATTGAACCCAACAGAGAGGTAGAGCTTGCTGTGGGAGGGACAGTGGGGGGTCAGAATTGGTAAAGAAAGTTGGAAGGTGGAGACATATCTGAGACAGGGTCACAGGAACCAACCTTGGATTGCTGTTGATGGTGATTCTCCTTTTCCTCATTTGCAAAACCAGAGGGGTCAGATATAGTCTCCATGCCCTTCTTACAGCAATGTTGTTCAGGGAAGACAAGCAAAATAGCAAAACCTCCTTCATTTATGTCCTTCTGGAGGGAAAAAAAACATGTAACATTCCTGTGTACTCATTCTAGGTTTGGCCTCAGTTCACTGGCACCTGGTCTAAGTATTGAACAGGTGATCTGGATTCCCAAGTTAGGTGATCACAACAGGTCTCCTTTAATGACCCTTGTACAGTTTCTGTGCATCTGTCACTCCCATGGGATTGGAGACCCTGGAGCTCCAAGGGAGCGTGATGCCAGCCCCATCCTCATTTCCTGAGCACCGTCACCAGCAGGAGTTGTGTGGATTCTCCAGAAGGCACCATCTCCTCAAAAGTTCAGGCACAAGTGCCTGTGATTGACAGCTCAGGACTATGAAAGATGGAGGAGAAGATATAACTTCACAGGCCTGGAGAACATCATGCAGGACCTGAGGGCACTGAGATTCACAGAGCTCTGCTGAGAAGAGCACTGTTGTAGCCTGTGCTCAGCAAGTTCAGTTGAATTCATCTCCCGGGCACCTGGTAAACACTAGATGATAATTGACAAGAAGCAGGTTGTTGTGGGTCAAGTTTATTCTGGCTGTTGCTATTTCTAAGACGTCCTCATGGCACCATGCACTAAGCAGTTACTGCAAAGTTGTTGCTTCAAACTCATCAGTTGCTCCATGAAAGAAAGATAAGGCTTTCTGATCCTGTGACAATGTATAGTCTGGAAAACACCAAAGGACAGTATTGCCTGGTCATGCCTGATATCTGTGATCTCTTGTGAATCAGACTGTGGTGATAAATAGTTTTCACTGGCTAAGTTTTATAAGTAGATAACAGAAAATATTAACCACTGGCCATCTGATTAACAATTGATTTACACGTTATATTTATAATGAATCTAGCATTTAAGGCTCAAGTTGGCGCTTTCACTTTTCTTGGGAATGTGCTTAAAATTTGGATAACTAAAATCTTTGGACCTTCAAGTACCCAGAATAAATAGTTGTCATCTTCATACAAGGAGAGTTGGATGGAAGATGATGTGGCCCTTCATTTGGTTGCTTCGTGGCCAGGGCCTCAGTGACTCACCATGTTTGTCTAAGTTGTTTTATGAACTGAAGAAGAGACCCAGAAGTGTCACCATGTAGGTCTGATTTTACTAAGTAGCACAAAAGCAGTTCCTAGCAGGAAAAACTGCCCTAAGACACACAGAGCATAGTTAAACATGGTGTGAAAGCTGGAACGCTCCCAACGATGTAGGCTAGACTCCTGGCTCTGCCACTCACCACTTATGTCCTCTTTCTGAGTAACCTGAGGTCTCTGTCACATGCTTCTTCCTTCTATAAAATAAGGATGATGATAATGTTGATGATGACAGTGCCTACCTCATTGCGTTGTCGAAGGATTAAATGAGCAAAGTCTGTCAAGTTCTTAAAATAATCTGACTCATTAAAGTTCTCTGTGATTATTATTAAATACATAGGAGGAAAAGCACCAATTTATATTCATTGCACATTTCAATCCTAGAACAATCCTGAATGATAATATCTCAATTACAGAAAAATATTCTCTGTCTCTTTGGGTATTGAGTCTGGCAGACTGGTGTGACAGTTAAGGTTTTGTGTCATCTTGGCTGGACAGAATTTTCAATGGATTAGCAGTTAAGACATAGTGATATTCCCATGATAAGATCTCCTTGGGATGTGACCTGCTTCCAGTATAAGTGGATACTAGAGAAAACTTAATTGCTTCTAGCTGAGTCTGGATCTTGCATTTGGTTCGTCATCTGATCTTTCATGCATTAGACTTGAATCAACAGCTGCTGCACGGCTTGTCAATCTTGGGAGCTACCAGCAGCCTGCCATCATACCTGCTGACTTTAGATTCCTTTGCCTCTGCAGCCACAAAGCTTGCCATCTAACCTGCTGACTGGGTTAATCACCCATGGACTTGAAAATGGCTCCTATCTATAAGTGTGCAAGACATTTATCTGATAGAAACCTCTGTCTGTATTTACGTGTATAAGCTTTGCTGGTTTTGCTTCTCGAGAGAACCCAGCCTATGACACCATGTCAATCTCAACTGCCCTCTTTAAAGGGATCTTTCACAGAGAGGGAATCCCTGGGTGGCACAAAGGATCAGTCTGCTCAACAAATAACTGAATAGTTGGAGGTTTGAGTCTTCCCCGAGGTACCTTGGAAGAAAGGCCTGGAGAGTGGCTTCTGACAATCAAACTGTTGAAAACCCTCTGGAACACACAGCGATTCTGGCATGGCAGAGATCACCGTGAGCTGGAGTTGACTCCATAGCAACTGGTGTTTCTCAGGGAGAGAATCTTTGACTTTGATGCTGAGGCTGCCTCAGTTTAGCAAACATATGCCCCCACACTGGAAGAGACACCATTCAAAATTTTACAAGCAAGGAACAAGAACTAAGTAATGACACCGTTTACGAAAACCATAATAGACTATAGGCAATCTTAGAAAGCTTCCTTTTCTGAAGACAGTGCACTTACAAGAAAAAGTTTTCAAAGACCATTTTTACATGGCACGGGAATATTAAGATGTTATTGCGAACTTATTTTTAAAAAGTGCTCTCAGTGAACAAAGTGAAGGAGAAAGACTCTTCTCCTTTGTAAAACAAAGGGACGTGTCTCCACTGGCCTTTTTCAGAGGGCTTCCCTGGTCACGAGGCTCTATCTCCTGGGGCATGTGGGTCCACCCTGCCACATAATCCAAACATGCTAAAAACACACACCATAAAAACATAGCCCAGGCTGCTTTCTCCAACCCCAGAGCCTCCATAAAAACCACCATAAGCCACATTCAAGGATCACATCACATCACCTCACCCCAAATCACACATTTCAAGTGGTAAAAACAGCTTGGCAAATAGCCTCCCTCCCACAGTTCCAGACGTTTCTCCCTCTTGCTTTCCATCGGAATTGTCTCATAGGCCAATCCATCTTCACCTTTATTTATTTCTCCTTCTCAAACTTAACTGTTGTCAAGTGGACTCTCATTCATGGGAACCCCTGCATGTCAATGTAGAACTTTGTTCAGGAGGGTTTTCAGTGGCTGGTCTTTCTAAAAGAAGAGAGAGAGAGAGAGAGAGAGAGAGAGAGAGAGAGAGAGAGAGAGAGAGAGATAACAGGGCAGATTACTTTGAAAGATTGCCTCACACAGCTATGAGACTAGGTAGACCAATATCTGTATGGAAGTTGGCAGAGAGTTCTGCAGACCTACATCACAAGGCAAGCAATGAGAAGAATGTAAGGTCATAAGAGAGAGGGAACTCTGCCGAAACATCCATTGATATTGTGGAGGCAGAACTCCCCTCTCCTTCTGACCCAGCAAAGTTACCCTTACAACTGTTTGGTTGATTGTGACAGGGATCACATCACATCCTACTACATTATGGGTTAGCACCCACGCCAGGATCTGGCCAGTCACTTAGCATTGTTGTCTCGCCCGACGGATACCTAAAATTACCCATCACAGTAGCCGTGCACGGTCTGGTCCAACCCCTGTGCTACATCTCTGACACGTTACTTCACCGCCGACTGCTCTTTCTTTCCTTCCTTGGCTCTGCTCTGGCCCCTGGCCTCCGTGAACATGCTCCTCTTTGGTTCCTTTGCGCTGGCAGCTCTTTCCACTTGGTGTGCACAATGTCCTTGTACAGACATCAACTGCCAAATGAGACCGACCCTGGCCATTTTATTTAACATGGTACAGTGACCCTGATCTTCCTGATCATTCTTTCCTTTCCCGAACACTTGATTTTCTAATATAGCAAGTAATTTAATGGTTTACTCTCTACCCCCCGACCCCTCCTTCTAGAATATCAGCACCATGAGGTGATGGGAATTTGACATATTTTATTCATGTTGCAGGGAGCTCAGAAAATATTTTTGGAATGAATAAATTCCTGATGGACTTGGCTCTTGACTGTAACCTCCACTGAGTCAGAGTGGCCCTGAAATTCCACTGAGCCATCAGGAGGGTGCATGGCCATTAAAAGACAGAGCAGTTGCCTTCTAGCAGGAGTACTGGATTGTGTATCCTTCTTGGTTCCCAGCACCTACTTGTCATATTAAAAATAGATCCAGGCAGACTGAGCTACGAGCCACGTTCCACCTCACATTGATCACCTTGTTCTTTTGGATTAACCAGTGTTCCCCCTAGAATAAGTATCAAAACACTCATCTCTCTGCCGATGTAAGGAGCCTCTGGCCGGGCTGCGGCTAAGCACTTGACTGCTAAGTGAAAGGTTGGTGGTTCAAAACCACCAGTAGCTTCAAGAGAGAAAAGGCCTGGCCATCTGCCCCCCTCACAATGCCATCCCAGAAAACCCTATGATGGGGTCACTCTGAGTCGGGATTGACTTGACAGCATACAACAACGACAAAACTGTGGCTCTCATGTAAGAACTCTTCATGCTTTGTCCTGGTATAATACAGGCAGTCAGCTGGAATCATGCCAGTGTGACTGCTCCAAATGTTACCCAAAAAGCACATGTGATCAGATGCAGGCACAGAAAGGAGGAGACAGACTCTATCTGATGATGATGGAGGCTGATGCATCTGTAGGCCCAGGACCTCCAAGAATTGATGACTGGAAGCGGAAATAGACAAAGAAGGAATTTCCCCTGAATTAAAGTTGCTAGCCTGCCGAACACAGAGAGACTATGATTATCTTCTTTAAATAACCAACTTGTGGCAGATTTGTTATAATGGTACTAGAAAAATAAGGCACCTATGACCCTAACACATTTTTTTTTAGCAGCTTCGACCATCCTATCCAATGCAAAAGTAATGACCAGTCCAATCAGTTGACCTTGTAGGCCTTGGTCAGACTTCGGTTGATGGTGGGCTTTCGGCAGTCGGGGTACGTGTGAAAGTCTTGAAGTGACGTATGCGCTATGTAATTGTAATGTCTTAGAACCAAGAGAGAAACTCAGTGAAACCTAACCAAATCACACATCTAGCCCGGCTCCTTGGAGGGACTCTTTAGAACTCAAAGTCCTCCACTCTCCGAATGATCGGCTGTGGGTAGAACCATTATGATACAAACCCAATAGGCTTTAGTTCGTTAGTTTAAATTTTTATTTATTTTTTATTTTTAAAATCATTTTATTGGGGAATCATACCTCATTTTTCACAATACATAAATAAACATACTGTGCCAAGCACCTTCATATGTCTGCTGCTGTCATCATTCTCCAAACATCCACCTTTCCCCTTGAGCCCTTGATATCGGCTTATCCATCCTTTCCCCCCTTCCCCTGCTCTCCCTTCCGCACCCACCCTCAATACTCTATAAATTATTATTGTTCTGTCATGTCTTACACTGTCCAACCTCTCCCCCAGCCCACTCCTTTGATGTCCGTTCTTCAAATAGGAGCTTATGTGTATATCCTTGCAGTTGGTTCTGTCTCTCTACCCCACCTTCTCTCCACCCACCCAGCAGCTTCAATCTCACCTCTGGCCCGAAGGGGCTAATCCATCTTGGTTTCCCCATATCTCCAGCTCCCCTCTCTCCTAGTATACCATCTCCAGTCCATCTGGTTTGTAAGGTAGAGTTGGGACCATGATGGTTGGGGAGGGTGGAGCAAGGCTTCAGGAACTAGAGGAAACTTGTATGCATCATCACTGCCCGGCTGTACCTTGACTGGTCTGTCTCCTCCCCGTAACTCCCCTGTAAAGGGGTGACCAATTACCCACCAGTGGACCTTAGGTCCCCACCCTTCTCTCCCCCTCATTCGTAATGATGTGATTCTTGTTCTTTGATGTTTGATAACTGCTCCCTTCGGCCCCTCTTGATCACACAAGCTGGTGTGCTTCTTCCATGTGGGTTTTGCTGTCTCTGCACTGAATGGTGAGTTATGCCACTTTTGATCTTAAATAGTTGATTACGCTAGCAGGTGTGAATTCTGTTCCAGACTTGAAAGGTGACTAAGGTCCACAATTTTGGAGGGTCTCACCAATGTTTGTCCAATCAGTAAACGATCCATACCATTTTCATTGTCTGATTTTTAAGAAAGTAGATCACCATGCCTTCTTCCTAGTCCATCTTTGTCTGGATGCTCCTCTGAAATCTATTCGATACCACAGCAGTAGGGAACAGGTGTTGGCTATGCACAAGGTGCACCGACTGGTCATTGAAAGTGGGCCTTCCACATAGAACCATGACTGCACTTCATTAGTGAAGACCCCAGTACCATTGTGTCAATTCCAATTCATAGTGATCTATAATATATGACAGAGCAGAACTGCGCCTATGGAGAGTTTGTGAAGCTGTACATCTTTATGAAAGCACATGCCCCATCTTTCTCACCTAGAATGACTGGTGAATGTGAACCCCAGACCTCTTGGTTAACAGTCCTAAGCTAACCCATTGTATCACCAAGACTCCTTTAGTCAAGATCGAATCCCCCCAATTACTGAGGAAGCTCTAAGTTTCTGTTTTCTCTGAATTGTTGATCACCAGTCCAAATTTCTCTCTACCCCAAAGAACTAATTCATTGGTTAAAGATGTTTTAATAAGTTGCGGGAGGAGAGAAAGGAAATTCTATGTTGTCAAATGTATCAGACTGCACAGCGAATGTTTACTAAGCATGGAGCCCTCTGGCAGAGGGGGATCCACACTGCGCTGCCAACTATAAGGCCAGCAGTTTGACTTGGCAGATCACTCTGTGAAAGACACACAAGACTTTCTGCTCCTGGCAAGATTGCTGTCCTTGGAAACCCACAGGGATGGTTCTGTTCTGTCCTTCGGGTCCCTGTGAGTTGCAGTTTGGAATGGTAGCATGTACTTACTGGAAGTAGTTTCTTACTCTTCCTAGAGCTTTATATTCTTCATTTTTTTCTTTCACTCTATGTAATGATTAAGATGCTATTTATTTTTACTCATGAAATATGTGTCATGAGGGGTTCTCTTAGAGAAATAAAAACCAGGACACTAGTAATTCTCTTTATATATTTATATAGTGAGCAGGGTATATAAGATAAGAAAGAAACAGTTAACTATCTATAAAGCAGTACAGATTGCTTGGTGCAACTCACTTGCATGAGACACATAGAAGACTGGCAGTCCTTCAAGTCTTGAGGGCCGCTGAGTAGTCCTCTGTAGAGCAATTTAGGCTATCTGGTCACAGCCAGCAAACAGCAAAGCAGGTCACCAACAGTCTGTCAGATGACAGAGTCCAATAGTCTCCAGCTTAAGAGATGTATATCCCAGGAGCGTGGTGAAGTAGGGCTTGAAGGAACCTCAACTCACAGCTCCACAGTCCACAAGTAGGTGTCCCATGGGTAGTGTTGCTTGGAGGTTGAGACACAGGACCAACAAAACAGCTAGCTGGTCTGAAGATCCAAAAGCCAGAGCGAGGGCAGGACTCGCTGAGTGAGTCCTTCCTTTCTCTGCCCTTCAATTCATCCCATGTGTTCATTGGCCGTGCCATCACAACAGACCCACCAATCTTCTGTGGCCATGTTGGCATAACAAACCTACCCATCACAATATGTAATTCTGTTTAGATAGCAAAGTGATTTCAAGTTCTTCTGAGAGGGATACCAATTTCTTGGGAGGAAAATTTAACAGATAATTATAGTAGGAGCACAATTTTTTTTTTAGATATAAGGGAAAGGTTTATATACAAGAGCAATGGAACATCGAGAAAACATCCCAACTCAGTCCAGTCCAAGGTCATAAGTCCAATATTAGTCCATATATCCAATACCAGTCTATAAAGTCTCCTGAGTTATGAAACCACAGGCCAGTGGGTGTAGTCTTGTGTACTGATGCATTTGAATTATGGTATTGGTGAAGACTATTGAAAGTATCATGGACTGCCTGAAGAATGAAAAAAATCTCTTTCGGAAGAAAAACACCTGGAGTGTTCATTAGTGTTTCAGATGAGGGGATTTGGTTTCATACACTTTGAATAAATGATCAGAGGAGACCGAATGAGAGGAAGGTCAGTGAGAAAGAGGAGGAGCCTCAGCAGGATAGATTGACCAGGGGCTGCAACTGTGGGCTCAGACATGGGAACGGTTGTGAGGATGGTGCTGGACTGGGCAGTATTTTGTTCTCCTGTGTGTATGGTTACTGTGGGTCCGAACTGATCAGAGTACCCAAGCATAACAACAGCAGCAGCAGCAGCAACAAGAGCAATGCGCTGCCTGGTAAACTCATGCTGTAGATGTCAGTCCATGTCATTTCTCATGTTCTTCTGTTTATGATGTTTTCAGCAGACCAGTGAAATCAGAGAGTACAGTATAATCGCAATGGTAGCAAACACTTGCAAAGTACCTTGTTGCCAGGCATCGTTCTATCCCGTTCAAGTGTATAAACTCTTTTGATCATTTCAACAACCCTAGACTTAGCATCATTGAGCAGGTTGTCCAAGGTTACAGGTGTATAACTTGATGCAGTTTACACAGCCCTAGGACTTGAATTCAAGAAGTCTCACACTCTTAACTTCTGTGCTCTACTGTCTGCTAAGTCCTCAGCCTACTGTCACTGGGTTGCGTCTATTTGTGTGTGTGTGTGTGTGTGTGTGTGTGTACTCTGTGTGTGACAATGGCTAAAAATCACAGTGACAGGATTGTGTGACGCCATCTTAATCAAAAGGGTCGGATTGGACTGTGAGCCTTTCCATTTGCTTAATGATTTGCATTGGGCGGCTAACTTTAAGGTTAGCGGTTTGAAACCAGCCGTCCACTCCACCGAAGGAAGATGAACTTTACTACTTGGATAAATTGTTAAAGTTTCAGGAACTCACAGGAACAGTCCTAACCCCTTCCGAAGGGTCACATGAGTTGGAATCAATTCCATGGCAGTGATGTCTTTTTTGGTTTTATTACAATGACTTATTCATTGGCATCATGCTATGACTCAGGTGGCAGTGATGTCTTCTGAAGACTTGGTAGGGATGGGCCATAGTCAAGGGGACTGACCTCTGGTCCCTTTATCACATGAAAGAAGCACACAAAAGAAACATCGATACTGTAGTCTGGTGAATTGCAGATGGTATTGAGGACTTGGGTCCTGAAAACCTTCAAGCAATATGCAATGTTGGACTCATGAGGGCTCTTCTGTATGTTGGCAATGAACCACAGTACATTTTCAGAGTTGAATTCTGTCAGAAATTCATTGCTGCCCTTGGGAGATTGCCCTGCTGGTTCCAGTCTCCCAGGTGTAGCCAGACCACCCATGGTCAGTCTCAAATAAAGCACTTCTTAATGAGCTCCTCTACATTGTGCAACAATAAAATGTCTTGACCAGTTTGCGGGAGTCCTATTTTCTTTTCTTTAAGTTGTGACATCTTTTTTTGTTTACTTTTAGCCTCTTTTCTAGAACCCAAGAGCACTGTGTCCCAGAAGAAGTGTCCCAGAGAGCTTAGGAACAAGAATAATGGTTTATACCACTACTTTCTGGAAAGCAAATGGGATTTTGGTGTGAACCCAGAAGGGGGTCAGACCACACTGACATCTCTTTTCTGGTTTCTAAACTTACCTCCACTGCCATTATGGACTGTGTTACACAACCCTCTGACCCAAGGCCCAACCATCCTACAGCTTTTTCATCAGCTCACAGACCGGTCTCTCCAGAGTGTGGCTCCGGCCAAGGCCCAGTGACCGCCAGACCTCAGGCTCTGGCACCAGCACTCAACCCGCAAGGCCGACTCTGAAATAAAACTATGCTATCACGTGGGTCAACCTAATCACTTGTCTGAGTTCGCTCCTCACACCCCAGAGAGGTCATTCTTAGATGATTTTTATGGACAGTGTTGTCTGGTAACCTAAATAACATTATATGCTAATAACTGGGGGGGGGGACCTCCTTTATCGTGTTTCTTTAGGTTTTTTCTTTATTTGGTTTGGTGTTTGCAGGGGAGAGTTGGTGGGGAAGAATTCACTTTGTGTGTGTGTGTGTGGGGGGTTTCCTTCTAATAATCTCTGGTGGAGCTGTGGGAGAGGTATTAGACTGAAAACAGCAAGGTCAGGGTTCAAATCTACTGACTGCTCATTGGGAGAATAATGAGGCTGTCTACTCTGGTAAAGATTTTAAAAGCACTAGACATCCTATATTGGTAGAAGTATCTAGATATCATAATCATCTCAATGGCAATGGGTTCAGTTTGGGTTTAAAAGTCTCTGGGTGAGTGCTGCCTTTCACTGAGGGCTAGACTAGAGCATGAACACTGGTACAGGGAGTAGCTCATGACCCATGGAATCCAAGTCAGATAAACCCCACAGGAACAGAAATGGGAGTAGTGATACCAGGAGGTTAGGGGGAAAGATTGGGGGAGGAAGAGAAGAAGGGAGAAATGATGACAAAGATTGACACAAAACCTGCCTCCCCTTTAGGGGGAGGAACAACAGAAAATGTGGGGAAAGGGTAACAGCAGTTGGCATAATATGAAAATAATAATTAATAATAATAATAATAATAATAATAATAATAGATCAAGGGGCCACAAGGGTGGAAGGCAGTGAGGGAGGGAAAAAAGAATAGCTGATACAAAGGGCCCAAATAGAAAGCGAATGTTTAGAAAATAATGATGGCAATATATATACAAATATACTTGATACAACTGATGTATAGATTTTTTTTTTAGGCATCACTGCCCTTTGGTGGGAGTGGGAAGCCCAGCCTTGCTCCTGGGAAGCTGCTGCTGGATTTGAACTGCCAAGCCAGCGGACCATAGTCCCGCACTCAACCACTATGCCACCGGGGCTTAGCCCTGATATATAGATTTTTATAAACGCTGTAAGTACCCACAATAAAATGATCTTTAAAAAAAGGTCTTTGGCTGATGCAAGCCATTTGGGATCTGCTCTGAATCTACAGGTTAGGGAATTTTTGCTTCCCTCCACTGACCCTCTTATTCCTAGTAATTGGCCACAGAGACTGTTCTTGTAGTGCTTGCTCTTAACCTAGATATTTCCATGAAAGATTCTTTCCCTTGCCATACAGATTCAAGTAAATAACCCTTCTTCAAGAAGGAGACAAAAATGTATTTAATGGTAACTTGCACATGTGTGGGATCCCCATGAAGACAGAGAGAGTGTGTGATGTTATTCACTAACCTGTCTGCATGATATTATGTCTCTTCCTTGGGAAGTGCTCAGTAGAGGGAAATACCAATAGAAGTGGCCCTGAAGGAGTGCATCCACCGTTCATCTGTTAGTTTTTCCTACTGCAGTGCATTGCATATTGCTGTGATGGTAGAAACTATGTCAACAATCCTTCACCCTACAGCAGGAACACCCATAGTAAACAGGTTTCAACAGAGCTTCCAGAATTAGAATAGGTTATAATGAAGGAGTATGAAGTCCATTTCAGAGGCATTAATCCCTAAAAAACTTACAGCCAGCAGCAGCACATTTTCTGATGTAGTGCCAGGAGATGAGTTCCTTAGGTCAGGAGGCACTCAGAATACAACTGAGGAAGGGCTGCCTTCTCAAGAGGCTGTCAATCTTAGTGTGGTGGATGGAGTAAAGTCCTCAGGATCTTCATTTGCTGATGGGCCACGACTCAAAGTGAGAAGAAACAGCTGAACACATCTATTAGTAGTCAGACTGACTAATGTGAAAAGTATGAATCTGGGGAAATTGGAAATAATCAAAAACAAAATGAAATACCTAGAAAGATCAATGTCCTAGTCATTAGTGAGCTAACATGAACAGATAATGGCCATTTTGAATCACTTGGTCGTTCAATAGCTTATGATTTCAGGACTGACAAATTCAAGAGGAATGGCATTACATTTATGGTCAGACAAAACCAAACTTTCCAAATCTATCATGAATTTCCATGCTGTCTGTGATAGGAAAATATCTATATACTTACAGAGATGTTCAGTTAATTATTTAAAATTAGGCACCAACCAAACCACTAAATATTAGTGGTAAAGAAATTCATCAACTTCTCAGATCTGGAATCGATCAATCATGCAATCAAGAGGATTATTGATGATAGAAATATGCAAGTTGGAAATAAGAAGAATGAATAGGTTGCAAATACGGTGTTGGTAGAAGAAATGAAGTTGGAGATTGCATAGAATTTTGCAAGACAAATGACTTCAATGCAAATGCTCCTTTCCAGCAGCATAAATAATCATAATTAACAACTATACATTTGGACTTTGCCAGATGGAATACCAAGAAATCGAATTGATTGCATCTCTGGAAAGGGAAGATAGAGAAGCTCCATGTCATCAATCAAAATAGATCATCACTTCCTTCTAAGCAAGTTCAAGTTGGAGCTGGAGAAAATGAA
This sequence comes from Nesogale talazaci, assembly GCA_004026705.1. Classification (NCBI taxonomy): domain Eukaryota; kingdom Metazoa; phylum Chordata; class Mammalia; order Afrosoricida; family Tenrecidae; genus Nesogale; species Nesogale talazaci. Next base: position 120,383 of record PVJH01002507.1, on the reverse strand, counting down.
AACAAACTGACGAAAGAAAAAAAAATACAACCTGCAATATGTATATCCCGCTGAATTTGGAGAACATCTCAAGAACAGATTTGATGCATTGAACTCTAATGACAGAAGATCTGACAAGTTTGTGATGACCATTAATGAATGGAGCAAAAGGTCATAAACATGACAGAAAAGAAAGTGGTGGTCATAAAGAGACTCTGAAATTTGCTCTTGAACATAGATGAACTAAAGAACATGGAAGAAATAATGAAGTAAAACAGTCAAACAGAAAAATTTGAAGGGCAGAGTATTATCACGAAATATGCAGAGCTTACATTAGAAAACCAACACGGAAGAAAACACTAAGCGTATCTCAAGCTGAAAGAACTGAAGAAAGAAATGTAAGCCTTGAGCTGTAATAGATGGCGCTCTGGGGAAATTAAAAGAAAATGCAAAGCATACACAAAGTCACTGCACCAAAAATAATTAGCCGACATTTAATCATTTCCAGAGGTAACATAGGATTTAGAACCAAGGATACTGAAGGAAGAAGTCCAAACTTCATTGAAGGCATTAGCAGAACACCAAGTCCCCGGACTTGACAGAATACTGATGAAAATGTTTCAAACAAGCTGATGAAGCGCTGGGAGCACTCCCTCATCTATGCCCAGAAATCTGGAGGACATCTACTTGGCCGATTGGTTGGAAGCGATCCATGTTTGTGCCCATTGCAAAGAACATTGACTGGACAGCGTGTGGAAATTGTGTAACATTATTCATATTAAGAGCAAGTAAAAATTTTACTGAAAAAAAGAAAAACAAAGCCTCAGTTTCAAAAAAACATCAATAAGATGCTGGCACAATTCAGGCTGAATTCAAAGTAGGAAGTGAAACAACAGATATCGTTGCTGACCTCAGATGGATCTAGACTGAAAATAGAAAATGCAAGAAAGATGTTTACTTATGTCTTGTTGACTATGAAAATGCATGGGCAATGGGTAACCCTTCTGCTATCTTACATATCATTCATTATTAATATGACTCTAGGTGGAAATATCTTAATTTGTCTATCATTCAAGTTATGTATCATATCACTGGAGGTGAATAAAGAGCACAATCTAATCAAAACCAAAGGATCCCAGTGGCAGTGAGTTATGGGTTGGGCTTTTAAACAAAAGGTCAGCAGTTCAAATCCACCCACTGCTCCATTGACGAAAGAAAGAGGCTTCTGAAATGTCAGGGAGCAGCTTGACTTTGCCTGTTTTGGTCTTTAAGAGTTGAGATAGAGTCAATGCTATTCATTTTGGTTTGCTATAATGTTGTAGAATTTTTGACTTCTCTCTCTAGTGCACCAAAACCCATCTAAACTTGTGACCATGAATTCCAATTCATCACCACCATATAATATAGACTAGAACTTTCTTATAGAGTTCCAGTTATAAGACCTGGACCCTAATTTTAACAGAAGCTTATTGCCACATATTTCTCCCCTAGAATGGTAGTTGAGTTTTAATTACTAACAATTCTGTTGGCAGCCCCCTGTCTGGTACAGGTTACTAGTCGTAGATAGAGAAGAACTTGTTTATCATTTGTGGCATCCACTTGCGAGAAAGTGGATCCAGTGAGAATCACTGGAAAGAATGAGCCAGGCCAAGGAGGGTTGTGGGTGGCAAAGGGAACTATGACTCCAGGACTTCACAGACCATGACAATTGCAAAAAAGATGAGTTCAGCAAATGTGGAAATGTGGTGACTTTTCTACAGTACTCACATTTTTGTTCTGCATGTCAACATAAGAGAAATTTGTCAAAAATCAGCACAGAATAGAGTACTCACACTCTGAGACTGTAAACTACGTATACTAGCAAAGGGCACAGGATCAATACTCATACATTTTGATGTCCCTGTTGCCCTTCTTGCTCAGGGTTTCCAGATAATGGGACCACTTTTGCTTTTTTGCACTGTTTCATGTCCGTGTCAGGTTTTTGCTTATTGCATATTATGTTGCATATTAAGCAAAGACTTAATTTATGAACAATTAAACACAGGTGTTGCCTTTTAAAGTGTGTGCTTTCAGGGGTTTAAAAGGGGTGGAATAAAAGAATAGGAAACAGTAGACATTGTTGAACAGTGTTGTACTATTCTGTGGAGGTTATGGACTCTGCTGGTTATGGAAGAGAATCTGTGACTCCTCTACAGGGGACAGCACTTTGCCTATGCAAGCATACCAATTTTAAAAGAAAACTTAACAGCCAAATTCAGGGATCTACCTATAACCCCCTACTGGGGGGACAGACACTGGAGAGGGCAAGGGCAAGGGGAGACATCGAGCAGTGTAAGTTATGACAAAGCAATAATTTATGGCATATTGAGAGTTGGTGGGGAAGTGGGGAGCAAGGATGGAGGGGAAGGGATGGGAGGCAGAGGTCAGAGGCTCAGATCGAAAGGTGGAGGTTCAGAGAGTGATGACAGCTGCAGGCATGTGAAGAAGCATGGTACAATATATGTATTTATGTATTATGAGAAATGATGTACAAGCCCCCCATAAAATGATTAAACATGAAAAAAAATTCAGCATGAAAGGAGGAGCTATATTAACAACTGGGGACCTCAGATACCAAAAAAAAATGTTTTAAAGATATCTTTAAAAGCTATTTTTAAAATAATTTTGAGACAAAACGAAAGGGTCAATGAAATGGGGGTATAATTTGTGAAATTTATTCACATTATATTGGGGTTTTTGAAGAAGCCTCATGGAAAAACTGGTAGTAGATTTATTAATTTCTTTTATTGTATATCTTCTAAAATTTAGTAAATATTTAGATGTGAAAAAACAATATGTGACTTGTATGAAGGTTTACAGAGCATTGGAGTACTGCTCAATTCATACATGCTTTGCTTCATCCCATTCATTGCAATCCCCACAAGATAGTGTTATCCATTCCACCTCTTCCTTGTGTTTCCTGTCACTTCCTTTTCCAATATTTCTGAACTTTCCCAATATTGCAGCCATTTTGTTCTCAAATGGTCCATTCTTCTAAGACATGTGTATTTCTTTAAAGGCTAAGATTATTAGAGAACAATCTATTGAAAATTTGGCCTTGGGAAAGGCCACATTTCTGGACCTGAAAGATGATGAAGCACGTGGTTCTGAGGATAATTCCAAGATTTCAATAGGGGAATGCTACTTCTGGAAACTCTTTTTTAGAAAGTTAATTTAGTTCCCCTATACTACTAGGAAAACCCATGCTTACAGTTATTTTAAACTCAGACAATCTTCCTTCCCGTTGTCATTTAGTTTATTCCAATTTATGATGAACCCAGGGGTGCTTGAATATAACTGTTCTTCCCAGTGATTCCAATAGCTAGGGTTTTGGAAAGAGATAGGCCTTTCTTCCTGCCTGGGAAACGTCACTGAAACCTCTTCAGCACCATAAAACAAGCAAGCAGATAAACCAGTCACGCAAGCAAGCAAACCAACAGCAACAGCTGATTCCAACACTGGTGACAACCTGCCTGGCAGGGTGCAACTGTTCTCCATTAGGTTATGACCTTTCAGAAGTCCGTCACCAGGCTTTTCTTCCAAGGTATCAGTGGGTGGATTTGATTCATCAACCCCAGCGAATCAGATACATCATCACAACAACACACAAACCTATGTAGTTGACTGCATGTGAAGTCAATGACTAGGAATTGAACCAGATCTCCCACCTGGGGTGGGGGGGTGGGTGTGTGGGGAGAATTCTACCACTGAACCACCACAGCCAATGAATCAGAAGTAAGCATATCAGGTGGGCTAGAATGGAAAATAGCTCGTCTACTTGAAAGAGAATAAGGATGAACAACCACACCTTTCTGTCGGTTTTTATTTGACTTTTATGGAAATCTTGTTTTGGGTGTGGGAATTCAGCGTTTGCAATTGCAAAGTTGTTGAGTTGTCATATCCTTTGAACCTTGTTATATGTACAGTAGCTGTAGAAAAAGTTGCGGGCCCCAGAGAGGGACTTAATCACGCATGCAAATTATATTTGCTGGAGATGTTTGCTGAGTGGGAGAGTGGACAGTGTTAAACCAACAAACCTCCTACCAGTGTATTTATTTACAAATAGGAGTTTTTTGATGGTTGTCCTTGATCTGAACTTCTAGTTGTCTTTCCTTTCTCCTTTTCTAGTCTGTCCATAGGGGTTTGTGCTTTTAGGGAGTGATTTCACTAGACGGTGGCCTGGAAGCTGGCAAAGAGAATACATTTCAATTGATCAGCCATCTGTTGATTAAGAAAATGTGATAGCAGTACTTTTTTCGAGGAGACAGTTGGTGGTTTTGGACTTATAACTTGTTGTTAGCAGTGTGACTTATAACTAACTGTGTGACCAAACCCATCGTTTAGGGCTGATACTGTTGGTACAGAGAGATAAAATACACATGGAAAATTGGATTAAATCTATTAAGCTAATAGCATTCTAAGGCCATGAAAAACAAAGAGCTCGAGGGCTAACTATGCAATGAATGGTGATGGAAGGAGAATTTGGGTAAGAGGAGGCTTTACCTAATGAGAGGGAACATTTTTTAATGGCTTCAGGGTAGAGTGCATTGAATGAACCCTTCAAAGCTCCCCCCCCCCCCACCAGAACTGGGGTAGTAAATGAGAAAATAAAGTTAAGTTGTGGAAAGTTCTAGTAGTCAAAAACTCTGCCATGTTCTGACTCACACTTACTCTATAGAACAAGGTAGAATTGCCCCCGAGGAGTAGAAAATCTCATCGTTTCCCCACAAAGTAGTTGGCAGTTTTGAACTCATGATCTTGGCAATTAGCAGTCCAATTCTAGAAGTAGGCAATGGAAATTAGTAATGGAATGTGATAGGAATTACATTGGGATAATGACCCAAACACAAAGCGAAAGAAGCATTTCTTAGTTAAAGTGAGCATGGATTTTCTTCATATCTGCTTCTCTCTGTGTCTCTTGCTCATTTTTAATGTTTTAGATGATAGGTTGTACTAATAAATGCATAGAGTATACAGTACATTGTGCATGCAATAATTCTGGAGTCAAATGACAGATTGACAATAACAACATCTAAAAATAAGCTACATAGCTTAAAACCCATCTTAAATGTGTTGTAGTCCTTATAATATGAAAAATCCTGTGCTGAACCCGGGTGGCGTAGTGGTTGAGTGCGGGACTGTGGCCCATTGGCTTAGCGGTTCAAATCCAGCAGCAGCTCTCCAGGAGCAAGGCTGGGTAGCTCCCACAACCACCAGAAGGCAGTGATGCGCCCCCCCCAAAGAAAAATCCTGGGTTTAAAGTGTCAACATCTCAAAAATCAATGAGAAAAATTTATATATCCGTATATATGTTACAAAATCAACATATCCTAGAAATTGGTGCTATAATTGCAGGTTTAATTTTACCAGTGGTTACATTTCTCATAGTTTCCTGTGTTGGAGTTTATGCCATGGGAATGAAAGACCACGGAATTAGCAAATTATCCTATAATTTAAAAAGTGTGGTCAAATTTGTTTCTGTTAGCATTAGGTTTTCCATTTGTATAAAAACTTACTACACAAAAAAGTTGGGGAAAATGGATCAAGCGTATGTTCTCTTGTGTAGAAGCCAGTGAAGATAATGACATCATTATGCTCAATATCCTTATTAAAAAGGAAAGAAAGTGATGGCTGACTTCTATCTTTAAATAGCCACATTAATGAAATTCCGCTTTCCTAGAACATTGAGGTTTGGGAAAATACAAAATGATTCTTTATGGAATTTCAATTTTGCAAAGTAAAACTCATGAAGATGATGCCTACCATTCTATTTATTTACTACTCAAAACCCCAAACTGAATTTGATGCTGCAGAATCCACTTTGATTCAGGGTGACTTGTGGGTTGCAAGTAGAACAGCTATCTTGGGTTTGCTTGGCTGAAATCTTGACAGAGGCCCATCTCGAGACACTTGATTGTTAACAATTGAAGGCAGCATATAGGGTTTCTTAAAAGAAAAAGCAGGATACCGCTGAGCTTCATAAGGTGCTGGTGTGGTGCATTGAAAAGCTGAAGAACTGGGTGCTTCGCCAACCGTGAAAGTGTAAACTCTCTGAACCCAGTGTTCCTGGAGCATGTTCATAATACTGTCCGTGATTGTGGATGACTGGTGCTACCTTTTTCATTTAAGAGACTCTTCAGGGGGTGGACTGTCTGTGCTTGGACAGAATAGATCCCTGCAGGTCTCTATGTCTTCTCCCTGGTGTGCAGGCCAAGGAGAAGATGGAGAACAAAAGCTGTGGGAATGGAAAATCATCATCCATCCTGGAGAGTTAGAGAAGCCTAATAGCTCTGGAAGGCAAGAGCCTAATAGCTCTGGAAGGCAAGGGTTAGAAGTTTTCTTCCTTCCGTGACAAAGGAAGCAGACACCTCATTTTCTTTCATTTATGAATGGGGGACTCAGCCCCGGAAACAACCAGCTTGACCAATAGAACCTGTTGGCCCAGCTGTGCGATTACTGAAAGCAACTAGTTGGCTTGTTTAAACTTGGAAGCAGTTAAGAAGTTGAGTGTTTTTCTTTCTGGTTCCAAAAGTAATTATGATTGTTACTTCTAACTCCTATTGTTGCTTCTAGGTGCCTTTGGGTTGATGTGAAATCTTAACCCCCCCAGGTATGCAGAGTTGACTGCTTTCAAGGACATGACTTTGGGGACTTTCTTTCAAGGTTCTATGTTTCAACTTTCCAGCTAGTACTTAAGGTATCAATTGTTTGTGTCACCCACAGGTTCCAAAAGGGAATGCATAGTGATTACAAACATGATGGAGAACACAGATAACATAAAGAAGATAGGAATCACTTGGAACCATTCAGAAATAGCATGATTAAAAATTTGGACCATGGGCTGAGCCCTGGTGGCATAGTGGTTGTGCGTGGGATTGTGGCCCATTGGGATGGAGGTTCAATTTCAGCAGTGGCTCCACAGGAGCAAAGACTGGGCCTCCTACTCCCATCACCAGAGGGCAGTGATGCCCCCCCCAAATAATAACAAAAACAAACAAACAAACAAAATTTGGACCATCCCATTGTTTTTCTGTAAAGACATCAATAAATACCTAAACGAAGATGGATTCATAATGTCTGCACATTTAGAACTTGATCTCCCTTGCTGCCTTAATATTTTGTGATCACTGACTTAATAATGTAATTTCATAATACTTATATGTAATCATATGATTATATTTATGTATTTATATTAGACTCTATATAATCTTAACTCTGCATTTTTGCCACTTAAATTGTTTATAATTTTGGGTATTATGGTATGACCAATGAAAGTGGGAACCTGCATAAGGGGAGAATCAAATATTTTTCACTGAAACAAGCAATAGAAAAGTTGATACCACAACTGCTGGAGGTGGAAAGCTTGGGAGAGCTGAGAAAACAAGGCAGTGCATTCCAACTCTTGCAGTGTCCACTGCATAATAGCGCGGTGGTGAAACTACTTATCAGTAGCGCTTTATGCACTCTTCTGAATATTTCCCTAGGAGATATTTTCTACTATGAATATACTTCATACTCTAAATCTCTCTAAAAATACTTTTAAGCCATTGACTACACACACAGAGACACACACACACACACACACACACACACAAGGGCATGCAATAAAAAAGTTTCAAGAAATTCCTTTTGGGTAAGCCACAGACTACTAACCACAAGGTCAGTGGTTCAAACCTACCAAGCTTTCTGAAGGAAGAACATGAGACTGTCTTGGAAACCCTATCATGGGGGGTTGGGCACTCTGAGTTGGGATTGGCTTGATGACGCCTGGGTTTGACTTGTTTTTTAGGGTGTACCTTCGAGTCCCCAATGAACTGTGACTAGACAAGCTCAGGAGGGCCCCTCCTTAAAGAAAGCATCCCCTTGGGTGGGGCTATCCTAGAGATATAGTGCCTGGAAGGAATGAAGTCCAAGTGGATAGAACCTCTGTTCTGGATGGACTCTGATCTTAAGGGAAGGGAATTCATGGATGATTTTCAAGGCTGATTCCCTGAGGGTTTCCAGACCAGTGTCATGCTCATTTTCCCTGCAGTACACATCATGGTCTTGAAGTTGGAACCATTCGTTTTTATTTTCTTGGTCCTTGCCCTTCACCCAGGTAGGGAAATTGATCTCAAAATGAGTTCCTTGTATTGTTTCTACAAAGGTTTTTACAGAGATAAGCCAGGTCTTTAACTAACTGCTAGCTGTTAAATCTCATCTCTGCCATTCTCACTCTGCTTCCTTGACAAGGCTTTAGACTGATGAGAAAGGAAAGGGATTTTATGTCAGTAACCAGTAAACCTGCTGTGTGCTTTGACCGAACTGCATGGGGAGAAATAACGTCTCATGTGGCTGTATCCCAAGCCACCCCCCTACAGCCATGCTGGTGCCCTGTGGGGACCTAGAGTCATGGCAGGAGGGAGAACTGGAGAAGAAAGCAAGACAGCTCCACAAGAGGCTCAGTGCTGGCCTAGAAGAATGAGCTTTGGGCCCATCTAGGCTGGAATATTAGGTCCATACATAAGGCCAAGGGGTTCTTGGATGGCGATGAGGGCACTTCTCTGCTAACCCAAAGGTTCAAGGTTCAAGGTTAGCCAGAGGCACCTCAGAAGAAAGGTCTGGTGAGCTACTTCTACGAAGAAAAAAAAGCTGCTGAAAACCCGTGGAGCCCAGTTCTACACTGACACAAATGGGCACAGCAGGAGTCTTTGATTCCTTTTTTATATGTGTGCACTTGTATGTCATTAAAGACTCCAACTCTATTCAGTTTTGCTTTTCTTACTTTTTTTAGCCATTCAGACAGATGCTCAGATCTAAATATGTGAAGGGCAAAGAATCTGGAGCCCTCTCCCCCAGGAAGCAATTGTTTTATTTATATGTATTTATTTTTTGTGTTAAACCATCTGTTGCCCTTCCTTCCTTCCTCCCTCCCTTCCTTCCTTCCTTCCTTCTCTTCCTTCCTTCTTTCTTCTCTCTCTCTCTCTCTCTCTCTCTCTCTCTCTCTCTCTCTCTCTCTCTCTCTTTACCACTGTTATTAGGTGCCATGGAGTCCGTTCCAATTTAGAGCAACCTCGTGCAGAGCTGCAGGAAGCAATGCCAGGTCTCGTGCCATACTCACAGGAGTCCCTTTCTTTCACTCACGGTTGCAGCCATGTGTCAATGCCTTGAAGGCTTCCTCATTTAAGCTGACCCTCCAGGTCAACACGGGGTGAATCCAAGGTGCTGGAGATGTCCGTTGGAATTGAACACTGACTCGTACAGCCAGTACTTACCTTTAGCCTATGTCGGCAGCTTTATTTTCCTCACATGTTCACTATTTTGAAATATGTCTGCCTTATCAAGGTCACTTTTCAAAAGGGAGCCTGAGAGCTTTACTCCCTTCCCTGCCCCTCCCCACACTTTAGCAGAAGTCAGGGATTTGGTAGCTGGAGGAGCAGGGAAGGGCAGCAAGCCTCATTCCCTGAAGTTCTACTCTTCACTGGCGTCTCCTCTACTCAAGAGTCTATTGACTTCTATTGTTTTGGCACAAGGGTAGTGAGTGGTGGGTGCCACTGAACCAATTCCAACTTGCAGGGACCCCAAGAGACAAGGTAGAAATACCCCAGAAAGAACCCATAGGGTCTCAGAAGCAATCATCTTTTCACGAGAAGATCACCAGTTATTTCCGCAGAGCCACTGTGTGCATGGGTGTGAAACACCAACATTTTGGTTAGCAGTTGATCACATAGCCATTGTCCCATCATTTTATGTTCTAAGTCATGATAGTGACAGATATATATATTTAAAAAAATCATTTTATGGAGGGCTCAATCACCTCTTATCAAGGTCAATATATACTATTGTATGCAGACCACATTTGTACATTTGTTGCCATCATCATTCTCAAAAGATCCTCCTTCTATTTAGGCCCTTCGTATCAGCACTTCATATTTACCCTCCTTCCCCACTCCCCTTCCCTCATGAACCCTTGATAATTTACAAATTATCATTATTTTGTCACAGACATACATCTTTTTTGGTACTTGGAAGGGTTTGTGTGAGTGTGTGTGTGTTTACATCTTTTGAAGCCAAGAAAAGGGGTAATTTGAATAAGCATTCAAACTGATCATTGGATACATGTATTCTCTGCTTCAGGAGGTCCTTGAATGGATTCCTTTTGAAGAAGTTGACTCTCTGAGATTTGCATGAAGTCCCACTTGGGAACACATGTAATTGTTCCTGTTTGCTTCCTTGATTTTCCCTCCTGCTCTTCCTGAAGCTCTTCTGAGTTACCACTGGAGAGATGTGCTGGCAGGCAAACCTGTATCTTGCACGGTGAAATGCCCATGTCCTTGAACATACAGAGGTATACCACACTGGAAGTAATAGAATTGTCCATGAGAGTGTTTTCCACAGGTTTCACTCAAGTTGGTGGACTACAGCCAAATAAACAGAGAATTAATAAATCATAACTGACAGGAAAAACTTAATTATGAAGCAGCTTACATCCTGACATTCTGGGCTGGTGGCAAGGATCCTGGGAAGAGGAGCTCAGGAAGAGGAAGCAGCGAGAAGCTCAGCATGCAGCATGTGGCCCAGGAGGTTAGTGGGCACTGGCATGAGTTGCCCAGCTGTGTTCTGACCCTCCGTGGGGAGGATGACTGGAGGGTGTCCATGGAAGGTGGAGGAGGCCAGAGTGGAGCTAAGATGTGAGAATTCCAATGGGTTGGTCTTTTTGAGGAACTCTAATATCTTGTCCCAAGGAAATGAGATGTTCAGTCACTCATCTCTTTCTCTGCAAGGCATTCGGTGCCTTTTCTCCTTAGCTATGAGGAAAAGAAAGAAGGACGAGCTAGCTGGTGACTGTCAGTCTGTGGAGCGCTGCGCTCGGACTTTGAGGGCACCCGAGAGGCACCTGTCCCTCCCAGGTCTGTGGTGGACTGTGGTCAGCTGAGTGTGGTTTCCTACTGAGTTCACGTCCCTCCAGGCAAGGTTGTGCACTGTCTGCTGGGACACGAAGTCCCAGACTGATTTTCATCTCTGTTGCTTATCCCGTCTTGTCATCAGTTGCTGCTGAGTTGTGGCCTGACTCCCATTGGCTGCGTGCACCATGGGAGGATGAGCTGCACGATCCCCATGGGCAGTTGTGGTTCAGACCAGGATTATCATGGTGATGACCTTGCCTGGGCGGACTCTCGGGAGTTGATCTCCAGGCCTTGATTCCTAGTCCACTCAGCATCATAGCAGCCTACAGGCTTCCACCAACTAAGGGTGGTGCATGGACTGGGAACAGAACTTGGGCCTCCTGCATGGAGGGTGAGAATTCCACCACTGAACCACCACTGTCTCAAAGTGAAGATCACTCCCTGCCCCAATTGTTTGGAACTAGTTTGTGTGCCACAAAAGCCTTGAAGTCGGTTCCTCAATTTTACTTTTCCTCCTTTTGTGACCATGCTGACCAGTGTGTAGATCTGATGGGAAAGGGATCTTGAATAGTCTCAAGGCTGTGACCCTTCATTTGCAGAGTAGAACACATATAAAGTAAAACATACTGTGCCTAGTTGCATAGCCCACAGCATCAGACTGTGTATCCCAGTCAGTCCCCTACGTATCTGGCCTTTTCTATTTCTCTGCCCAGCATGCCCCCTCCTTTCCACCCTGGCCTCTTCACATCACAGCCTTCAAAACCTTTTGCTTCATGTGAAACCCATTTTTCTTGCTCTAATTTCTGTTTAATAAGGATGCCATGAAATAGTTATTTCTGAGAGATTGATGAGTTTAGGTGAGTAGGATGTCTTCCCGTTTAGTCCACGTCATGAGGAGTTTCACAGGCACGATGCATCCTGCTCCATGGTGCGTCTGTACCGGAGTCTGTTTCTCTCTCCAGGTGGAGGTTTTAACTCTTTCTACTCTTTCGTGATGAATGTGGGTGTCCCTACACCTGTGGGCACTTTGGTCTGTTTTTCTTTGGAATACAGACTAAGTGGAGAGCTTGCTGGGTCATATGGGATTTCTATTCACATTTGTTTAGGGAAGCACCATACTGTTTTCCACAGTGCATGTAAAGTTCTGCCACCCCACCAGCAGTGGACAAGGGTTCTAATCTCTCCAGCACTGGGTATTTTGTGTGACATTTGCTAAAATATCATGGAAAGGTGGTACCTCATTGTTTTGATTTGTAATTCTCTTAAGGCTAGAGATCATGAGCATTTCTCAAGGTCATGGTTTTTAAGACTGTAAAGTCAATTCTCATTGTGAATTTAACCAAGTCCCACGCAGCACGATTGAAGGATGGCAGGGTTACTTTTTTCAGGAGCCCACATTCTGACTTCCCACTGCCCACGAGTACTAGAACCTCTGGCCAGACCCAACTTGTATGTAAAACCCTAAAAAAGAAGATCCATCAAAGCCAGTGTTCTCTGGTGCTCCTGACGTGTAATCATGGGACTTTACTCCAAGAACAGCCGGCCATGTCCTCTGAGAGAGAAGTGCTAACCAAAATGGAAAATTCCTTTTCGCATGTGACCGTGAGCAGAACCTGCCTGGGCTCCATGCTGGCCCATGGGAGAGACCTGGCAACACGGAGGGGTGTCGTCGGAAGGAAGCCAGCTGAACGTGTTTTGTGTTTACTGCAGGGATGTTGTTAAGGATGTGGTCGATGACATCCACGGGGTTTCCTCTCTGAAGATCTGTGGAAGGCATTCTTCCCTTCCCTCAGGACAAAGTCTAACCACATTTCTCCTGGGCAACTGGGCAGTTTACAGCTGGTAGGTACTGCTGATCCATGGCTGCCTCCAGGCCTCCCTAGAAGGCAGAGCTCAGCCGCTCGATGGGATCACCTTGGGAAGCTTTGAAAATGCGTAAGTCCTGGTCTCCCCACAGACTGATTGCATCAGACCCCGTAGGAGGGACCTCGGTGATGGTTAATGTTTGGGGGAATTCCAGTGTACACCAGGGTTGAGAACCACTGCTACGAGGTCTTTCAGCATGCGGTGGGGGCACTTTCTTTCAGTCTAATGACCCATCTTGTTGATTCTTTACGTTTTTGGTAGCCTGGCAAACTTTTTAATTTTCTTGCATTCTAAACAGATGTGCCTATGTGTATATACCTATACTTTGGTTTAGGATGATTAGATAAGTTAGTGATAGACTTTCTTTAAGAATAGAAGAGGTTTGTCTTACAGCTTTTCCTCAGGACATGCTCTGGACATGTGGGAAAGTGCACAGGGATCTGGGGAGAGCGACCAAGGCAGGTGTTAGTCTGAACATTCTCAGGGAGAGAGAGAAGATCGAAGGGTGATAAAGTCTTAGCTTGCAGAAGTTCTAGGCAAGTTTGGTAAGACGATGAGGAGCTCTTAAACCAAAGATTTCCAAAAAAGCTATCTGGAGGTGCCCAGGACAGGCCAGTCTGACGTCCTGCCAGCTGGGACACTAGCCAGGAACAGGCCAAGGGAAGGATGCTCTTGGGTCCAACATGAGGGATTTCAAGCACAGCGATGGTGCAATGGGAGGTCTGAGAGGTATATTGCCATCACAACCACAGCAAAACTAAACCATTTGCTGGCGAGCGGTCTGCAACTTCTGGCGGTAGCATGTGTGTCAGAATAGACCTATGTTCCATAAGGTTTTCCATGGCTGACTTTCAGAAGCTGCCCACTGACCCTTCCTTTCAAGTTGTTTCTGGGTGGGCTAGAACCTTTAACCTTTCCCTAGGCAGCAGAGTGTGTTAACCAGCATGTGAACCATGCTCCAGCTGCCACAGTGCATCAACCAAACCCTCTCCAGATTCAGCCCATCATATGTGTTTAGAAACAGAAAAGGGCCATGGCGGGGGCGGGGGCTGGGGGGAGATGAGACTGTGTGAATGAAGGAAGGGACCTCTCAGGACCTTCAGTGGAGCCTGCTCCCTGATGCCGCCACAGATCTCAGAGCTGTAGGCAAGAGAGAGGCAGGACCTCGAACCAGAGGAAGTTTGATACTTTTCTCACGAAGTGTTCGGACAACCCGTGAAAGGACTGTGCTGGCCACAATTCCTCAGAGCTGGCTAGATTAGGTGTTCCTTACACGGAAGGAATGGGAGCATACTTCAACCTTAGGCAACCTCTCCCCTTAGTCCAGCAAGGCACATATTGAGTTTTAACATTAAGAAACAGACTGCATTTATTTCACCCCCCCTCAACATTTTATTATATCTTGGGTGAAATATTACATAACAAATTGATTTCCTCTTCAATAGTTCGTACATAACTGGCTCTGTGACACTGATTGCTGCACATAGAATGTGCCAGCATTCTTCCCATTTCCACCTCTCCCCCTTCCCTCCACTTTCACTGCCCCTCCTTACTTTCTCATCTAGGCAAATGGTGCCGATTTGGTCTTATTTAGTGGATTGTTCGAAGGAGCCCATTCCTCAAGGGTACTAGTGTTTATTTGATAGGCCAATCTATTATTTGACTGGTGGCTTCTGGAAGTAGGATCAGTTCCAGGTCGAAAGAGTGTCTTAGGGTAATAGTCTCAGAAGTCCCTGTAGTCTCTGGCATACCATTAAGTCTTTTATTATGATGATTTTTTTCAGTGAACTTGAGTTTCCCCCATCCGCTCTCCTTTTCTCAGCAGGACCTTCTGCTGTGTCCCTGGTCAACACACTGGGCAGTGACAGCCTGCCCGTGGCCCTCTAGTTCTGGTCTTGGCCTGGGGGAGGGTGTATTCATTTTGGCTATGCGTCTTCTGGAATCCCTTCTTCCCTGAATCTTTGGTTTCCTTTCCTTTCCCTTACCCCAGATAAGAAGTCATTGCTTCCCAGAAGAGTGCTCATAAACTGTGAATACCCTTGAGACCCCTTGCCAGACTGGGATGAACAATGTCTCTATGGAATCAGTTGACCTAGGTGTCTCCTGAGAAGGCAGCCATCCAGCCCAGTGCTGCAGTCTCCCTCACAGTGCCTCTCTATCTCTCCCCTAGGCTCATGTCTCCGCACAGTGGGGAGGCCTCCTTATTCTGACACCTCGTTCCTTCTCTCTGAAGAAGTAAATCTAAATTACTGAGCGAAAATACCCACTCAAACCAAATTCACTACCAGCCACTGGCTTGATTCTAACCCACAGCAACTCTGGCAATACTTTCTTTTGTAAGAATTAATACCAAAAAATAGTCCCAACGAGTTGTAGATAGATGTCCCAGATGTCCAGCTGGGACAAGATGCTAGTCTGCTCCCCTCACTTCCCTTGAGTATATGACCTCAAATTTCTGGGTCCATTGAATTGTTGCAGTGTCCTGTAGAAATCCTCAAGAACTTGAGGAAATGTCTTTCATGATACTGGGTGCTGTTCAGTGCAAAATGTGAAGGACAGGCAAGGGTGAGTCAGATGCGAGGTCCAGAGGACTCGTTCTACTCTCGGCTTTTGCTGCCAACGAAATCACTCCCACTGATTCTCAGAGGGCTCATTTTACGCACGGCAGGATGACTTTGTAGGGAATCCTATTTACAATTATTCACGGACAAATTCTGTTCATATCTCCCTACACTTTCTTACAAGACCCACACAGGGAAGAACATTTTATGGAATTATATTATCTATTGTACAATCAGATCCATCTCTTCTCTGCCCAGGGACCGTATCTTCTTTATTTACTTAGAACCTGGGGGCTCTGGCAACATGTTTCCAGTAGACATTGGTCTCCTAATAATCTTCATCAACCAGGCTTTTCTTCCTGACACTCCAGAAGCAGCTTTTCCCCTCTCAGCTGTAACGTACTATTCCTTATACCCATTGCAGCTAACAGTAACCCAGAGAATGATTAAACACAGAGTGTGGCCCGCTTCATACCTTTACTCAGGTCAGACTGGAATCTCATTCTGTTTCTGCTCATTGGATGATAAAACCTTCCAGAATGAGGCTATTGCCACAGGTATATGAAATCCAGAATTATATTCCATGACACATTGTGGCAGGAAGGGCTATATTAATTGAATAGAATGCAGCAAACCTATCGACAGAATAGAAATGTCTTCTAGGGTTTCTGAGGATGTACTCTCCGGAAGCAGACTGCCATGTCCTCCTCCTGCAGAGGGGCTGGGGGAGTCCAGCTGGCAGCCTTCTCATTAGCAGCCAAGCACTTCAACTGCTACTGAGCCACAAGGACCCTGGAGGGCAGCTGTGAGATTTATCATGAGTTTTATCATGCACATGTGCATGCCTCACAGCTGAACGAATGGACAGCCTCATGGCATTGAAGTTGTCAAGGTTTTAATTTTGCTTGGATCCACAATCAGTGCTCCTGGAAGCAGCAGTCAAACCACCAAAAGATACACTGCACTGGGCAAATCTGCTGCACAAGACCTCTTTAGAGTTTTGAAAAGGAAGGATGTTACATTAGGGAGTCAGGAGCTCCTGGCCCAAGCCATGGCATTTTTTTGTGTGTGGGCATCACTGCCCTGGTGGAAGTAGGCGGCCCAGCCTTGCTCTTGGAGAGCTGATGCTGGATTTGAACTGGCAATCCTGTGGGCCGCAATCCCACACACAACCACTATGCCACTGGAACTCAGCCAGCCATGGCATTTTCAATCGCCTTATATCCACGTGAAAGTTGGGCATGGACGAAAGAAGACCAAAGAAGCATGGGTACATTTGAGTTGCATCAATGGGTGCTGGAGAACACTACAGAAAGGACTGCAGGCTGCTAGAAGGACATGTTGACCTATCTTGGAAGCAGTATGGCCAGAGTGCTTCTTAGAGGCGAGCCTGGTGGCACTTCATCTTACATACTTTGATCTCATCAGGCAAGGCCAGTACCAGGACATCCTATTTCATCACACAAAGGGGCAGCGAAGGAGGAAGGCTCTGAAGGAGATGGACTGACATGGTGGCTGGAACAGCAGCTCAAGGCTAGGGACAATTGTGAAGAGGTGCCAGACATTGTGCACATTGCTGCCATGGGTCTGACCAGGCGCAGTGAAATCTAACCACAGCAACAAGGTGCAGCCAGGGTTTACTGTGCTTTTTTCCATTTAAAAACGTCCCAAAGAAAAAGCATACGCACACACAAAAATAGCAAGGAAAAGCACACACATTTATAGAACTTGTGGAGTACAAAATCAATGTGTGAGGTGATTCTGCAGTTTGTTTTAAAATATCTTGTAATGTATGTGTGTGTGTGTGTGTTATTTGTATAAAATGTGGTAGCTGTGTTAGCAAATGGGTCGAGTGACAAACAGAACCACTAAAAGATTCAGGGGAAAATGGCCATTTTATTCACTTAAGTATCAGAGAATAATTCTAGGATATGGCTCAGGCACAAGCTCCTTCAAAATACTGGGATTTAACATTTACGATAATCTATGATAATTGTGTTTTCAGCCTGACTGTCCTTGTTTGCATCAAAGACCATGCTAAATGCATGATCTGTTCTGTGACTCCAGGATTCTGGAAGAATGGCTTGCTACTCTCTTCTCCTCTTCTCCTGGAGGCAGGGGAAACATGTCCTTCCACTTCTGAATGGCATTTGAAACCTCAGTGACCTAACTTCCAGCATCACAATAACACACAAGTCGCCACAGTATAACACACTGATAGACACTTGATGGTGGCAGGTCATAGTGTCCTGGAAGCCAGACGTCCACTGCCCTCAGGACAGAACGCTGTGCCTTTCAGAGCCTTAGTGACAACATGTGAGATAGTTTGGGGATTGCGGCCCAGATGCCTGCGAAGGAGTTCCTAGATGGCCTGAACAATTTTCACTTAACACTCCCCCTTTTTTTGCAGCCCAAATGCTGTTTTCCAAACTTACTGGTATCACATCAGCCACTTTCTTCCCCACTATTTTTCATCCTTCATGTTTGTCACTTTGTTATTCTTTCATACATAGAGATGACTCAAAATTTGCTCACAGTCAACTTTCCAATAGAAAAAGTCTCAAGTTCCAGTAGAAGTCATGCTTTTGATTCTGTATTTACTTTCTCCTGGAGACGGGAGTGGGGGAGCTGGCACTCTTAGCTTTGACACACAATCCCTGGGGAAGCTATCAATTATGTAGAACAAGGGAAGCCCATCTTGGGACAGCACTCAGCAGCCTTGAAGAGCCCTGATACTTCCTCTTGGCAGCATCATTCCCAATCTTCTCTAAGATGACTTGCCAAAGACACATCTCACTGTGTCACTGGCTTCCAGATTTTCTGCAGAACCAGAAGGCATCCATTCTTAAGTCCTTTGAGAAGATGCCTGGAGCTATAACCCATGCGCAAATGATTTCTCTCTTTCTCTTTTAAAATCATTCTACTGGGGGCGCTTACTACTCTTTTAGCAATCCATACATCCATTGTGTCGAGCACCTTTGTACATATGTTGCCATCATCCTTTTCAAAACATTTTCTGTCTACTTGAGCATTGGTATCAGCTCCTCGTTTTTGTTGTTGTTCTTGCGGCATCACTGCCCTGTGGGAGTTGGAGGTCGAGCCTTGCTCCTGGAGAGCTGCTGCTGGATTTAAACCATCAGCACTGTGGGCTGCAGTCCCGCACACAACCACTATGCCACCAGGGCTCAGCCTCAGCTCCTCATTTTTAACCCCCCTCCCCCCCAATTCCTTGATCTTTATGATGAGCCAGATGTGTGATTAGTGAGGCTTGTGCTACTGAAAACCAGGCGATCTCTTCTTCTACCTGCAACGCTTTCATTTGCGTTCCCCACCTGCTCCTTTCGTGCTTCTTTAACAGTCCGGGGAGGTCTAGACTCATCTGAGAACTCGCTGGTTCAAGGGCCAGACTACTGATCAAAAGCTTGGAGATGAAACCCATTCCATCGTACCTTGGGAGTAAGACCTGGTAATCTACTCATGAAAGGTCACAGAGATGGAAAGTCCTGTGGAGCCATCCTACCCAACACATGGGGGTTTCTTGTGACTTGGAGTCATCTGGATGTATCTAAGAACAATGCACTCAACCTCCATGGTCTTGGCTTTCCTTCTCCCTCCCCCGTGCCTAGGGCACACAGGCGATCTTCTCCCCATCAGGGTGTGCAGACAGACGCAGCACTCTCAGGTGCCAGCCCAGACTTTCTTGCCCACCTTCCTCACAAGGTAGGGAGGGTGGGGACTTTTTGAAGGCAAGATGGAATCTTCCTCACCTCAGTGTCTCTGGGCACATGGCCTGGTGGGTACTAGATAGTCATCAGGAACTCAGTGAATCAGAGGATAAAATTAGCAGCAGGAAGAGTAATAGTATAGGTGTCTAAACATATAGGGACATCTAATCCACTGTCATCAAATCTATTCTACAACATAGGGCAGAGTTGAACTCTGGGGCCGAGTAGGGTTTCTGAGGCTGTCCATCTCTGTGGGAACAGACTGTCTCATCTTTTTCCTAAGGAACAAAATGGGTGGGTTTGAACCAATGAATCTGTGACGAGGAGCCCAATTCCTAACTCGTTATACCACCGAGTCCTAAATAGTCATCTGGCCCTGTGAACCGGATGATCCGATGAAGAGGCCATTAGAAACTTGCAAAGAAACCCCCCAAAAGCCCTTTCTAACGATGGGCAAAGGATTCATTGTATTTGAACAAGGGTTTGGAAGATAAATAACATTTATTAAGCACATGCCAGAAGGGACCCAAATGGTGCAATGGTTAAGCACCCAGCTGCTAACCCAAAGGTCTGCAGTTTGACCCCCTCCCTCCTGCGACTCTGCAAACCCAATTCTGACTCACAGTGACACTATAGGACAGAGGAGAATTGCTCTGCAGAGGATTCTGAAGCTGTTGATCTCTATAGGCATAGATTGCTTCATCATTTCCCCAAAGAGCAGCTGATGGCTTCGACCTGTTGACCTTTTGGTCAGCAGTCTAATGCTTAATTCACTGCACCACCAGGCCTCTTTTTCATAAAGTTAGCAGCCTTGGGAACCCCCCTGGATCAGTCTGCGCTGTCCTCTAGGATTAATCTGAGTTTTCATAGATGGGATTGCAGTGAGGATTAGATGTTTCGGCTAAGAATTACCAGATGCTTTACATATACTAGAACTAAAACCATATTATGTCCATACATATATGTCAAAAGATTGAAGATTTTTGAATAAGTAATTTGCAAATTGTGGTAACATTTTGATTAGGGAATTTAAAAATCTCCCCTAAGATGAGAGACACTCTAAAGGCTGCTATACCCCCGTTTATTTATCAGTCTAGCCATAGAAAACAAACCAGAACAGAAATCAAACCAGAACAGAACTGACAGAAATTATGGTCAGGAGGGATTTCATGCAGCATTGAGTTAAAGAGCCATTAAATTAACAATTGATTTATCCTACAGCACAGCTCTCATCCGATCTGTGAAGTCTTTGCTTCTGGAGACTGACACCACACCGATCAGAGATAATTCTTCACAGCCTCAGGCAAGCGATTCCTACAAAACGTTTCTTTGCAAAAATTAAGTTCCCCTATTGTCTTTCCTTGAGGTGACTTTAAGACCCTAGTTTCTTCAAGGCTTGATGTTCAAAAGGACACCTAAAGATAAGCAGCCTTGGTGGGTCACCCCCAACTCTCTGGTCCCCAGAAACGTGGGTTTGAGGGGCATTAAGCCTATTTCTCACATCGGTTCTTGCTCTCCTCGCTGTCGGCCCTATCCAGCCCATGCTGACGCATAACAACCCCATTTGACAGAGTGCAGCTCTCTCTCAGGGCTTTGTTGACGGCCATCTTTTCACGAGTCACTAAAGAGGCCCTTTCTTCCCTCCTCCCCATGGTGGCTGGGTGGATTGGCTTAGTGGGTCACCCCAGCTGATGACCGTGAGGCCTGCAGTGTGAACCCACCTGCTGCTCTTCTGGAGCGAGATGAGACTTTCTGCTCCCCTAAAGACTCACGTTCTTGGAAGGCCACGGGGCCAGTTCTACTGGGGCATAGGGTTGCGCTGAGTGGTCACAGGCGGGATGGTGTGGGTTGGTAGAAGGAGAGCTGGTGGGGTCCCCTCCCCAAACAAACGCCCTGCCATCGAGGCGGCTCTGACTCACAGCAGCTCTACAGGAAAGGCTAGAATGTGATGCCCACTCTACCACCAGGAGATACCCCTCACCACTGGAGAAAGGTGAGACTTCCTGTGCCCCTAGGGATGGACAACCTCAGAAACCAGAGAGATGGTTCTACTCTGTTCTACGGTGAGTCAATTCTACTCCGTGGCAGTGAGATTTTTTGTTGCTGTTGTTGTTTAACAGTAAAGAGTTTTACTGGTGCACTATATATTCCCATTTTAATCTTTCCATAATCTTTCAACAGCGATAGAGTATTATTGTGCGGAAGAGCAAAGTCTTGTTCTTGAGAGGTAGGTGTGTGGTTAGGGTGGCAAAGAGCTTATCTCAGTTCCCTTAGCTCTCATAATGAGGCTGGATGTAGTCTGCCACCCACCTCCCCCAGAGAGGACACACTTCCTCTTGTGCTCCGGGAGGAGGGGTGGGAGGCCACTGAACGACTATGTTAAGTTACTTTACATTTATAACAAAGAGCTTTAGTTGTCAAAATGATTGGATCTGAATAAAAAGACTTGAATCAAAGTCAAATTGCATTTCACTAGGGTTGCTGATGTGGTGTGTGTGTGTGTGTGTGTGTGTGTGTGTGCAAACAGTTAATGCTGACCAAGAGATTGGTGGTTCGAGTCCACCCCTCAGTGCCCTATGAGGCAGACAGGTGTGAAGCCAAGCCAACACTTCCCAAATGCGAGCTCCATCCAAGAAGGGATCCCTCCTCTTTTCAGCACAGCTGATTAAAAAGTTTTATTATAGCCGTGTGACATCAAACCAAACCCAAACCACAAACTTCCTGTTCATCCAGCGCAAAGAATAATCTGTCTTGAGTCTTGAGTGAGGTAGTTGGGCTTGATTTAGCACGCTGGCACTGTGAGGAATGTAAGCAGGTATAAAAGGTTAGACAGAAAAATGGGTGGCAGTTATTTCCAAGCCTTCTTTACTGCAGCCAGTCTCCTCTGAGAAGCCATGCCTGGAGGGATGCATTCAATCCTCTTGCTTTCTGGAGCAGCCCGAACAACAGCAGAGCCCCTCCAGCTTCCCTCCGGCTTTACTCATGCTTATAGAAAGAAGCAGTTTGGATGGTTGGCTAAATAAAAGACAATGCTAAAAACCTACAAGGTTATCTAAATGATAGTATTGCCTTTTTAAATAAGGACCCCTGGTTCCTCTACCCACTGGTGTTGAGTTAGTTCTGACTCAGTGGTCCTCTCTCAGGTTTCTTCGAGGCTGTAAATCTTTTTTTTTTTAACTGTTCCTTATGCAGCTCTAATACCAAAGAAACTAAATTCAAAAGCAGGATGCAGCTGCCAGGATGTTTAATTTGCCCCTTTTTTGGACACCACATTCCCTAGTTTCTGAAAGTGAATGGGCAACACAAAGGCAGGGAGGCTGTGAATCTTTACAGGAGCAGACTGCCTCCTCTTTCTCCCAAAGAGGGCCTGGTGGGTTTAAACTTCTGACTTAGCCTACAGCGCTGCTAGAATTCCTTGAAAAAGATGCTTCTTTTTTTCCAGTTCAAGAGTAAGCTTTCCTTGCAATGAGTTGTATGAGCCCCCGAGAGAATGATTTTTTTTTTAAAGAAGCCTTCCTCTAAGCAGAGAATGGAGGATGCCATTCTGTGCCCTTGTGGTAGTTTTATAATCCTTTGCCAATTTGAGAATTAAGAGTGAAGGCGTGGAGTCTAGCCTGTCAATCAGATCACAGCCAATGAGGCACCTGTGTGGGCTGGCCTTCTCCTGAGAATTCTGGGAAATCTGGATTTTCCTTCTTGGAAATGGGAGACACTTTCTCTCACTGCTCACTTCCTGTGAGGGATCCTGAGGAGAAGCCATATGAATCTACCCTGAGGCAGCCCGGGAAGTTGGAGAAGCTATGTGGAGACTCCTATCAATGCTGAGACGCTTACAACGCCACTGCTTCCAAAGCCTTTCTAACCACTGGCCTATGATCTTCCTGCATTTGGTCTCATTGCATGTGTTTCATGAGTCTGAGGAGGACTGCACTTTATAGATTGGTATTGGACATCAGAGCTAATATTGGGCTAATGGGCTTGAACGGGACTGGGTCAGGATGCTTTCTCAATATCCAACTGCTCTTATGCATAAACCTTTTTTGTATACACATATGAGTGCCTATGAATTTGGTTTTCTAGTCTATTCCAACTAAGACAGTCCTGATTTGGAAAAAAAAAAAAAAAAGCTCAAACCAAACTACTCACTGCCATCTAGTTGCTTCTGGCCCATAGATACCCTTTAGGTCAGGGGAGAGCTATTCTGTGAGTTTCTGAGATTTTAACTTTTTACGGCATTAGAAAGACTCATCTTTTTACCCAGGGCAACTGGTGGATTAAATCTCCTGGTCTTGCTGTGTTTAACCCACGATACCATCAGTGCTCCTTCTGTTCCCTGATTATACAGTGTTAGTAAGTGCTCAGGAATTAGCTGAAAGGTCAGTGGTTCAAATCCACTAGCTCAGTGGTTTTTAACCTTCCTAATGCTGGTATCCTTTCATACAGTTCCCCATGTTGTGGTGACCCCCCACAACCATAACATTATTTTTGTTGCTACTTCATAATTGTAATTTTGCTACTGTGATGAATCAGGCAATCCCTGTGAAAGGGCCATTTGACCTCTAAAGGGGTCACGACCGACAGGGTGAGAACCTCTGCTCTAGCTGGTCTTTGGGGAAAAGATGTGGCAGTCTGTTGTGTAACGATCATAAGCCTGAGGCTGTTCTTCTCTGTTCTTCAGGGTTGACACAAGTCAGCATCAGCTCAGTGGCACTGGGGTAGACTTTGGGTACACGGTCCAGCCTTAAGAATAGAAATCACAAAACATTCACCTCATTGAGGGGAGAAGTCATTTTCATAGCTTGTTGAAACTGAAGTCTTCCAGCTGTGCTTGGTAAGCTTTTTTTCTATTTTTTCTCATGCAAATAAAACCAAGAAAAACATACAGCCATGCAAACCCCACCTCAGAGGCGTCTGAGAATGTGTGATTTCTCAGCGTGCTGCTGGATGTCTGGTCTCTCGAGTGTGGGCTTGACTCCCAGAGGATAAAGAGAGGAAATGGTTTCAAAGGGGCATCACTTCTGCTTACAGCACACACGGCTTTCTCTCACCTGGGCCCTACCCCAGTGTGGTGCCAGCCTCCTTCCTCATCTTCTCTTCTTCCTTCTCTGCTGTGGGGATGGGCTATGGACCC
Organism: Nesogale talazaci; assembly: GCA_004026705.1. NCBI lineage: Eukaryota > Metazoa > Chordata > Mammalia > Afrosoricida > Tenrecidae > Nesogale > Nesogale talazaci. Next base: position 96,196 of record PVJH01002507.1, on the reverse strand, counting down.
GGTCAATCTGGTGGAGAGAATGTGTGTGTGCTAGTGGGGACAAGAGCCTCCGTGGTGCTTTCTTCTTGGTGGACATGCAAAAGGCTGCCTATTCAGGAACCCACAGTTGTCTGTGTCATGTCACACATGGGCTCAAGTCCAGCCAGTAGGGGACCACGTAGCCACTGGAGCAGGCACCAGCCCATGGAGGGACCATGGGAGGCACTGTCATCCAAGGCCTTCCGACGCACAGGGCCCCACCCAGGGTTTCTGAGGCTATGGGTTTTTACAGGGGCAGATGGTCTGTGTTAGTCTGCGTAGGCTAGAGAAACAAATTCATAGAAATGCATATGGATATGAGGGTACGGTTTATAAACAAGAAGAATAGGACATTAAAAAAGCATCCCAATCCAGTCCAGTTCAAAGTCATAGTCTGATACTAGCCCATATGCCTGATATCAGTCTATAAACTCTCCTTCCGACTCACAAAGTTACAGGCCAGTGGGTGCAGAGTCCCAGTGCTGGCAGGGGTCTCCCCATGGCTCCTCGCTTCCAGGCCTCAGGATCCATCGACAGCCTTCAGTGCTGGCAGAGGCAACTCAGTGCTGGCAGGGGTCCATATAGCCTCTCCAACTTCAGAGGTCTGGTTCCATCAGGGTAAGGTCATGTGGCTTCTCTTCTGGCTCCTCCGTCTCCTGGGATGCTGCCATCTTGTCTTGTCCATAGTTTGTTGCCTCTGAGACTAGCTCCCAACAACTGAGGAAGATAGCTTCTCATCTTCACGAGGGAAATATCACGAGATTTCCCAGAAGTCTCAGGAGGAAGTCATGCCCACTCGGAAACCTCATTGGCTACTCAATGGCTATCTCCAGATTAACAGGCTAGACTTCACCCCTACATCTCAATCATGAAATTGCCATAAGCACATGACCGCCACATGGTCTCATCTTTCCCCCATGGATCCGCTGTGGGGCTCACACCACAGAGTTTGTGGCTGAGGATTAACAGCCCGCAGCAGCACTAGCGTGTCCTGAAAAAATTGCTTATTTCTCTGCATGCCCCAGTTCTGGTGAGCCTTCCTCTAGGGAGGAAATGGAGGGCAGCTCTGGTGTGCCCTCCTGTCATCTGATTTGGTGCCTGTGTGTGAGCACCTGTGTGTGTGTGTGTCCTTGTGTCTCTGTGTGTGCTCCTGTGAGTGCATGCGTGAGTGTGTGTGTATGTGAGATGCGCACACTAAAGCCAAATCAGATGCCAGCACGACATACTCTGAGCTCCCCTCCATTCTCTCCTTAAAAGACCACAAAGATACTAGAGGGCTTAACCTTGAATTGGAAAAAAAAAAAGCAAGAATAGCCTGTACACCTACACATGTTCATACACATCGGTTGTGCACATACATATATGCACACACACCTCGGTTGTGCACACACACACAGGACGATGGCTCCCTGCTGTTAGCGTGTGATCACTGTTCTGTGCCCAGCTTCGGAGGAGAGAACTTTATGTGTCTTCTATGAATGGCCTCTCTCTCACTCTCAGAGACCGCTGCTTGCGTGCAGCTCACCATGCTCCCCAGCCAGGAAACCGCAAGTCACCACCACCACGTCCATCATCATCATCATCATCATCATCATCATCATCATCATCATCATCATCATAGGTGGTGGTGCTCTTGGCTGCTGTGATCTTGGACCCAACTCACAGCCACCCCAGGGACAAAAGAACAAACGCCTCCCGGTCGGGCACCCTCCTCACTGCTGGTGTCTCAATCGAGCCCACTGTTGGAGTCGTTGTGTCAGACCATCTCATTAAAAGTCTTCTCTTTTTTTTTTTTTAAAGCATGATGTCCTTCTCCAGGGACTGGTCTTTCCTGAAAACTTGTCCAACGTATGTGACAGGAAGTCTCGATGTCCTTGCCGTCAGCTTGTCCTCCTGCGGTGGCTCATGGCTTGCTGCGATGTGGGAAACTGTGTCACGGGCATTCCAAATCCCAGCGGGGTCACCTCATTGGCTACTATGAAAGCCCATTCTGCCCTGTCCTCGGCTGCTTGGACGTGCCGTCCTCCGCAAGCAAGGCAACCAAGCACTGCTGTGTCTCATTCGCCTGGACTCAGGCACTGGAAGAAGGGAAGCAGGGCTGGGACCCTGCAACCTTAATTTGCGGCTCCTGGTAGGTCTCTTCATGGGCTCTTGGGGGCCGACCCTGGCGTGTGTCCCTGTCTTCTACTCTTTCACAGACAGTGTGGAGTCTGTGCCCACAGCACGGGCGGCTGGGACACGAGCTCTGCTTTAGCTTCCGGGGGAGTTGACTGCAACCACACGGGTTATTTGCTGGCCAGGCAGGCTGTCGGCAGGTCCCTCCACACAAGTTGGGGAGTCAGGGAGTGCGGGTGGGAAGGCTCACTGATGGAAGGGCGGTGGCAGGCTTGATGTCAGATGGAGTATCCCGAGAGCACCTGGCGGCTGGGCTCTCTCACGGCACACGTTCTGAGACTTGAGAGCATCGACAGGGTTGTCAGCTAGGAAAATCAGGGCAGGAGAAGCTGTAGAACTAGGACATGACCAGAAGCCGACTCAGGAACCACCTCTGATGAGTAGCATTTGCCGTGCAGGCCATCAGAGGGAACTGTAGAGATGGATCTCCCTTTAGCCTCTGCTTAACCTGACTCTGTCCCTGGGGGACACACATGAGTGGTTTGTGATCAACGTGCAACCACAGAGTTGGTGGTGAGGATTCATTCAGTGACAGAGTGGAAACCAGGCCCAGGGATACCTGGCTTCCAGAAAGATTACAGCCCAGACAATCCTCTGGGGCAGATCAACTCTGTGAAATGTGAGTTATCATGGGTCAGATTTCGGCGGCAATGTGGGTTTTTAAATTTTAATTGAAAGCCCCGCTCCAGGCTGTAAACATCCAAGGCCACACTTCTCTCTGCATCCTGTCTCTTCTACTTCCCTGTGAGTTTATCGATCTTCCCTATTGAACTCCTCGGAGCTAGCAGGGGAAATCTCCCAGGACCTAGCAGGGGAATTGGGCTTTTCTGCCAGAGACTGGAGTAGCGAGATGGGGGCTGCTTCTATTGAAGGTTAGGTTGTCCAGTGGATTCTTCTTCTGTCTACTCATCCTCGAAGACTGGGTGGTTGGTTAATCCTCAACGATGCCAGTAAAAGAAATCACATCTGGCTTTATTTTCTGGGATTAGATGTCTTCAAAAAACAGTAAAGTATCTCCATGTCCACAGACAGGTGATTGTTTTAAGCAACCCTGTAAGGTGAAAAATGCTATACATGTGTTTAGGATTTATATTCTTCCTACTTGCAAGTAAGCACGGGGTTGATGTCGACACCTCCCAAACTTAAAAAGCAAGCATATGTGCACCAAAATGAATGACATTGGAAAATAAAGCTGAAAGCCACCTAGGGGGAAGCAAAATCAGTTACATTACCTGAGACATCGAAATTAATCAGTTCCTTGGGAGATACGATCTTTCCCCTGGAATTAAGAGGAACACATTGTATCTGGGTAAGGGCCTCTCGCAGAGGGCCCGGCTCACCAAGGACAGTGTCTGTGACAACAGTGGAAGCACAGTGGCAGGTCCTGGTTTCTAGTGTGACCCTCTCATGTCTCGGTTTTCTCAACTGTAACATGGGGACAAAAGGAGAGGATTGATTCTTGTCATTTTTTTTTATTCGTCTAGAGGACACAAAAAGGACTAAGGTCCCATGCAGGAGACCCGATGGTGTTGGACTGCTAACCGCAGGGTCCAAAACCACCGGCCACTCTGAAGAAAGACGCGGCTGTCAACTCCCATAGAGAGTTCCGGTCCCAGGATCCCACAAGGTCAGTTCTCCCCGTCCTATAGGGCCGCTATGAGCTAGAATCAACTTGATGGCAGTAAGTTCAGTAAAAAGGGACACAAACGAGCACTCACACGGTCCAAGTCAGCTCTGTCTTACCTTCTTTCCACACTTGACCTTCTCCTCAACTTTTGTAAGAACTCCCCATCTGATCACCGAATTTCCCATCCCAACAGCCACGTTTCTCACTCCTGGGCCCTGACTGTTCTTTCCTCGCCTTGGCCTCAGCGCCAGTGCTGAAGTCCCTGGGTAGTGTGAATGAGTAAGCACTTGGTTAGTAACCAAAAGGTTGATAGTTCGAGACCACTCGGAGGCACCTGGTCAATCTACTTCCCCAAATCTTCCACCCCAACCCCCACAAGTCACAGTTCTACTCTGACATGGATATGGGGTCACTGTGGATAGGAACGGACCCCACTGAATCTGGTGGATGGCAGTGTTTGACTTAGGCCTCTGGCTGTGCGGTCTTCCTGTTTTTCTCTTTCTTTCCTTCTTCTCTTTTCTCCTTGTCAAAACTCGCCTTTCCCAAGAGTGACCCTTCAGGAGACTGAAAAATACCTATGATGATGGACTTTAGGCCAAGGTACTAGCACTTCCAAGGACGAGTTGTCTTGAAGTCCTCTGTTCATGTCTGCATTTCATTGATAAAGGGATCCATGTTACACAATGATTTAAGTGGACATTGCCAAATAGCATTAAAAGCCAGTCAGGGCTGAGAAGCGGAACCACGTCACACAGGTGGTGGAGGAGGAGAGGGGGGCTTCATGACTTGCCCCAGGTTTAGATCGACTTCATCCCTCTCTCCCACTCTGTGTGAAGCACATAGAAATGACTCTAGTGGTTGGCACATATCTCACACACATCTGGTTTTGTGATAGGTAGGCTTGTTGTGCCAACATGGCCAAAGAAGATAGGTAGGTTCATTGTTACTACATGGCCAATCAAGGCAAGTAAGATCAATTGAAGGGTGGAGATAGAAATGGCTTGGCGAGCCCCACCCTTGCCCTTTTGCTCTTGGATCTTCAGACCAACTGGCTGGTCACAAGTTCATCCTGTGCCTTGATCTCCAAGCGACGCTGGCTGTGGGACACCTAATCCGTGAACTGTGTTGCTGTGAGTTGAGGTCCCTTCAAGTCCTGCTTCACCACACTCCTAGAATATACATCTTTCGAGCTGGGGACTGTTGGACCCTGTCATCTGACTGACTGTTGGTGACCTACTTTGCTGTTTGCTGCTTGTGGTTGGATAGCCTGAATTGTTCTAAAGAGGACTACTCGGCAGCCCTCAAGACTCCAAGGACTGCCAGTGTACTAGCTGTCTCACACAAGTGAGTTGCACTGAGCCATTTGTACTGCTTTATACATTAGTTAACTATTTATTTGTTATGTCAGATATCTTTATATCTATATAAGTATATATAGAGAGAATTATTAGTGTTCTGTTTTGTTTCTCTAGAAAGCCCTAACACAGGCTTAATGCTTAGAAATCACATGTAAATACACACCCTTTCTGTGGCTGGGTGCATCTGCTGCAGGTGTCTGGTGAAATCCACCTCTTTGTCATCACAGTATGGTCAGCATGAATCAACGTGGCCATAAGAGTCTGGGAGGAAACAATCAAGGTAATGCTCCACCTATTACATGAGGGCAGAAGAAAAAATGCTACTCAAATTAAAGTTTTTTCTTTCTTTAGCTTCTTTTTTTATTCTATTTTTTATTTTAGGCATCACTGCCCTGGTGGTGGGAGTAGGAGGCCCAGCCTTTGCTCTTTCTTTAGTTTCTTATATTGAAGAACGTCCATCATCAATAAGCCATCCTGAGGTAACATTGCTGTTTTCATGGGAGCACCACATGTTTTCAGAAATGAGGGAATCACCACAATGTGTTGGCAAAGTGGACTTTGGAAAAGAAATGAACTCTACCCGGAGATGATAAAATGTCACATGGGTTTGGTTTCCACAATGTCGACTGGTACTATGGGGAAGGTATTTTCTCTACATCAACACATAATTTTTTATCCCCATCTTTCCTTTTTTATGGTTGGTGTTTGACCAACACTTGTTCTCATCCACTCTTGCTCATTCATGGGCTCTTTTTTGCTGTCTGAAATTTGAACTGCTGTGTGAGATCCTAGATGTCATCTGCTGCAAGGAACACCACCTTGATGTGGAGAGAGGTGAGCTGGGCCCTCCTTTCTGTGGATGGAAGAGGAAAACCAGGAAGAGTAGGAAACCCACTCTTTTGTGTCTTCATTATACAGGAGCTAAGTAGGTCAGATATCCAAGCGAGGCCTCTGTCAGCCCCTTCTCCCAGTTGCAGCAACTAAAACTGCCTCCAGACATTGTCAGATGTCCTCTAGGTGGTAAAATTATACCTGACTGAGAACCACTTGTTTGGTGTGAATTAGTATGAACTCCACTGTGAAGGTCTCACTGAGAGATTATGGCCTGTTGCAATCATTATATGAGAAGTCTTCCAAAAGTTCATGGAGAAAAGACTGCTAACTTTTTTTCTTTTGGCATCACTGTCCTCTGGTGGTCATGAGAGCTACCCAGCCTTGCTTCCGGAGAGCTACTGCTGGATTTGAACTGCCAAGCCAATGGACCGCAGTCCTACACTCAACCACTATGCCACTGGGGCTCAGCCCAAGACCATTAACTTTTAATTCAATGTTTTCATCAATTTTGTGAAAACCTACTAATATATATATATATATATATATATATATATATATATATATATATATGTTGTTCGGGGCCACTCTGCTGGGTCCAGCTCATAGCTAGCTAGAGAAAAGGGAATATTCATGGTCACAGATTTTTTTTTCTTGCTTGGATTCCCAATCAATGTTTTTAGAAGCAGCAGTCAAGAGAGCAAAGGGTACGCCACATTGGGTAAATCTGCAAAATCTCATTAAAGTGTTGAAAGGATGCTACTTTGAGGACTAAGGTATATAATCATATGTCAGTGTAAGTGAGACATTTCCCTCCTGGGCTATTGTTGTAGGCTTCTATGTGGTCTCTCATACCCTCTCTTACATTCCAAAAATGTCTTCTGCAAGCCAATCTTAGTATGGGTTGTCTTGAGGAACAAAATCTGTGAAACACAGTGAAAGAGCAAGAGCTGGGACTCCTGGAACTGCCTTCTGTGCCCAAGCTTACAAGGTGCAGTCTTTGAATGCTTTTCTTTAGGGTCATGATGAATCAGAATTAACTGGAATGCACCGAGGGTTTTTTTTTTTTTGTATTCATGGAAAAAATTTTATTTATCCTTCTCTGGCAGGTTTTCACCTTACACATTTCCAGCTTTCATAAATTTTATTCTATAGAAATCCAAATATAGAGATTAACTTTAAAAAATGATTACACAATTGTGAAGGCTGTCAAGTCCCAAATGTGTGGGTCTTCTGGAAGTGTGGAGACCTCTGTGGGCTCCCAGATTGTAGGGTTGGGAAACCCCAAATCTGCAGGCTGAACCTTCTATCGACATAGAGCCTTAGGTGACCAGGGGAGTATGGGGTCAAGAGAGGCAGGTTTGCCAGAACATCCAACGCAGACAACATCCCCAGGGAAGCTCCCCTTTCAGCTGTTCACAGAAGATAACACCATGGAAGGTGATAACATGATATGATATTAGGGAAGAACCCTCAGTCCAGAGTCTGCTAAGCCACTGAGAATCATAGTAAGGAAATTATCATGCAATAGTAGTCAACACGGGGGTGAAATCTCTTTTAATCGTTTAAAAAGTGCTTGTTCCATCTCTTCCTCAGCCCTGCAAATGGAGGAGGCAGCCACTCCCACAGCTGCCCTCAGACCCTAGTGAAACCCAAAATCGTCAAAGAGAGGGCCAAGAAGTTCATCTGGCAGCCATCAGACCGTTATGTCAAGATTAAGTGCAGCCGACACACGTCCAGAGGCATGACAACAGGGTGTGGAGAAGATTCAAGGGCCAGATCTTGGTGCCCAACATTGGTGCTAGGAGCAAGAAGAAAACCCAGTACCTGCTGCCCACTGGCTTCCACAAGTGCCTGCTCCACGATGTCAAGTATCTGAAGTTCTGCTGGTGCTCAAGATTCTTCCTGTGCAGAGATGCTCACCACGCTTCCTCCAGGAATCGCAAAGCCAGGAAGAGTAGCCCGGCTGGCCATCAGAGTCACCCATCTAATGTCAGGCCATGCAGCAAAGAAAATTAATAGCTGGCCCATTTGCAAGTTTTATTTGTGCTAAATAAAACCACAACGGGATGGGAAAATTCTTAGCAAAAAAATTGAAAGCAAAATTCTGTACTGCCTGACATGGCCTTGCATGTTTGAGCTATTCATCAGCCCCTCTCCCTCCCTCATTCACTCCCATTCCTTCTAGACCCCAGGACCCTGCACTTTCATTCTTCAGATGGGCCGTGAGCCAGCCAGCCATAGGGCCTTTGCACATGCACAGTCTCTTCCATCTATTTTTTCCCTAGGTCAAACTTATTTGTTCTTCATCTCTCAGCTCAAGCATCATTTTCTCAGGGAAGTCTTTTGATCACCCAGACAGAATCAGCCCTACTTTCCACCCCTGCAAAAATACTTTCCTAATAATACTGTCACATTTACAACAGGAATACTTTTACGAGTATTGGGTAATGATGTAATAATGTATGTCTGCCTGGTTCTCCAGGCTGTAAACAGTCGGGAGCTGGTCCTAGTTGCCTTTTTTTCTCCCTCTGTCCTCCCTTTTTTGGTCCTTCCTTTTCCCTCCACCCTTTGTGGCCATCATCTAAGGGTCTAGTTCCATCTGTGGTGTTCACGACAGCCTTCCTCTGTGAATGATCTCTTAGTCAACAACCCTTTCTAGCAACGCACTATTAGCCCTTTCTGTGGGTCAACAGTCTTTTGAAGGAATGCTGGGTGTCTGGAAAGATGCTGCCCAAAGTTTTCTTTTTTGGGGACCTCTCCAATGTGAGGGGAAAAGCCCTAGACTTTTATTTAAGCTAACAGGGTTCCTGCATCTTTCCAACCACGTCTCAGCATAAGCAGCATGCCTGTAGCTCTAGCCAACATACCGAAGATAAAAAAAAAATACATCAGACAATGGCAAAAAGGAAAAAAAAAAGGGAAAGGGGGGAAAAAACCCATGGTATGGTACATTTTTCTTTTTTCTTACCCCCATAGGCACAGTCTACTTTAACAGAGCCTTTGGTGTTAGACAAGGAAAAGCCTAGCTCATGGTAATGGCAGATAACAGTGTTCTTGGTGGGCCATGAACTTGTCTGGCTGCTCTGCTTCTGGTTTGTGGTTCTATCCTAAGCTTGTGATGACAGGTAAACTAATAGACTATTTACCCTGGTCCTTCTTCCTTGTCACCATCTACATTTCTCAAGACAATACCTGAACTTTCCAGGATGTAAACATGTCAGTAAAACTCTGCACCATGCAATAGATCCAAGACCACTCATCTTACTTTTAATGTAAGCCGATTTCCTCTGTAAGGTTTCGCTTTCAACATGCTTTGCGCGTTGTCTTTCTTCCATCGCAGTCCTTTTGGGCTATTGAGACTCACTGTCAATTGCCAAAGGAAAGCTTCAGAACAGTGCTCTAGCCTGAGGAGGAATAATGAAGCCATCCACGCGTGGAGGCTCGACGAGATAATGCTGAGGATGCAGTCAAAAGTCACAATGGTCAGGATATTATGCTCTGCAAACCAAGTCAATCCCATAAAGATAAATATTTCATGGCACCATCATCATAAAGGCAACATGTGGCGTTCACACCAAAGGAAAAGATGCGGAAGACTGTGATGAAGCCAGAGTCAAGAGGGGGGCAGAGAGGGGAGGGGAAGGGAGGAAATGAGCCAGGGTGAGTGGGAAGAGAAAAAAAGAAAAAAGAAGAGGTAGAGGAAGTGAGAGGGGAAGGGGAAGAGACAGACAGAACCACATACAAGGGGGTGGGGAGTGGGTGATGTGTCCATGGGATACCGTCACTGCTTTGATGAGAGGAGCGGCGCACCTACATATCATAGACTTTTCTTTGTATGGGTTACAACCCACAAATGCAAGGGAAAAAAATAAAAATGAATAAAATTAGAAGAGAATGTGAGCAAAAGCAAGAGAGAGCAAGCGAGAGGAAAAGAGAGAGGGGTCATGACTTTGACAACAGCCTCCACACTGATCTGAGCAGGAGGAGGAGAAGTCATATAGGAATGGACTGAAATCCTTTACTGTGGCATACACGCTCATTTCAGACAAGTCAACAAAAACTAACTACATGGATCATGTGGCAGTCATATGTTTATGTTGATTTCATGATTGAGATGTAGGGGTGGAGTCTAGCCTGTGAGCCATTGAATAGCCAATGAGGCCTCTGTGTGGGCATGGCTTTCTCCTGAGACTTCTGGGAAATCTCGTAATATTTCCCTCGTGGAGATGAGAAGCTATCTCCTCAGTTGTTGGGAGTTAGTCTCAGAGACGATGAATCACAAACAAGACAAGATGGCAGCGTCTGAGGAGCTGGGGGAGAAGCCACACAGCTTGGCCCTGATGGATCCAGACCTCTGAAGCTGGAGAGACCACGTGGGGACCCCTGCCAGCAATGAGTTGCTTCTGCTTCTGCTTCTGTTGATGGATCCTGAGCCCTGGAAGCGAGGAGTCATAGGGAGATCCCCGCCGGTGCCAGAATTCTGCACCACTGGCCTGTGACTTCGTGAATCGGAAGGAGACATTATAGACTGGTATCAGGCATATGGGCGAATATCGGACTTATGACTTTGAACTGGACTGGGTTGGGATGCTTTCTCAGTGTTCCATTCCTTTTGTATTTAAACCATTCCCTTATATCCATATGTGTGTCTATAAATTTGTTCCTCTAGTCTACCCGGACTAACACAGGGACTAGCAAGAGATCTTGGCTACAGATCAGCACAGGTGAGAAGTCTACTATTGCATCTCTAAGACGTCGGTGGGAAGCAAAGAAACAATTTAAGGCCTGAGGGAGAGCAGGGAGAGATGTCTTTTCCCACAGATGATTCTGTCTTCCTAGGGGTTTCGATGGAAAGCCTTGTGGGCCACATGTCTTGTTTGCTCTGTAAACTCGAGGAGAAATGCCCACTAAGAAAATTCGCAGAAGAGCTAGAGGGAGGATGTGGCCACTGTGCTGGTAACTAGTTTCAGCTCCGCGGTTGTAGAGACTTTGTGTTGACTGTGTCCACACCCCATTCTTAGAGCTTGGCACAGTTTGGCATCCAGTGTTCTCAGGATGTTGATCTCCTCTGTGTGTAACAAGTAACACTCAGTAGAAATGAGTGGGAAACTTCTTGTGTCAATGGAAAGCAAGCAAACAAGCAAAACAAAAACAATGATCAATCCACTCATCACCACCTCCTGTGTGACAGGGTATGACTGGGCTTCCCAGGATTTTTAATGATGGATTTTAAAGTAGATCCAAAACAGTAGAGGTAAATTAGAGCTTCTCACCTTCTCGTGGCATACTGACTATTTGCACTACCCAGGAAAGTAAAGAAGAAAAAAACGATGTAAAAAAAATCTCAAAACATGGACTTACGTTATATTATTCTAAATTTATCTTCTTCAATTATTTCGGGGTTTTTAAAGGATGTTTTTAAGATGCTTTCTGAGTTAGTCCAGTTGTTATCAGCTGGATAACAAAGACTACAAAGTCTGGGTTCCATTTGGTCCAAAAAGGAATCTCTTGGATCCTTTTCTTAAAATACATACTCAAACACACAGATGTACAGACTTGTTTCCTTTTGTTGTATTTTTTGGACCATAAGATGCACATGACCATAAGATGCACCTAGTTTTTAGAGCAGGGAAACAAGAAAAAATTATTCTGAACCAAAGAGTACAAGTATACTAAAATGTCCTGGGGAACCACACCTTTGGACATAAGACACACCCTATACTTGGGTCTGAAAAATATGGTACCTTAGTAAGCAATGTGTATCATACATTGACACAGGTTTGTCTGATCTTGTTTCTACATGAGAGCAAAGAATGTGCGAATAAAAACCTCAGTGTCTGTTACCGTTGGATGCCATCCAGTCAGCTGTAACTCACAGGGAGCCTCTGTGCCCCACAGAACCAAATGCTCCCCCTGCCCGTGCCATCCTTTCAATCGTTCTCATGTTTGAGTCCATTGTTGTAGACACCTGGTCTGTCCATCTCCCTGAGAGGTGACCTTTTCTTCACTAACCCTCTAATTTACCAGACATAATGTCTTTCTTTAGGGAATAATCTCTAGAATTACATGTCCAAAGCATATGAGATAAAGTCTCACCATCCTTGCTTTGAAGGTGTATTCTGACTCTACTTCTAAGACAGATTTTGTTGTACTATCAATTATGTTGTTCTGTTGTGGTCTTTTCACTATTTTTCACCAACAGCAATTCAAAGGCATCAATTCTTGTGTAGTCTTCTTTATCTATTGCCCAGCTTTTGCATGCATATAAGTTCATTGAAAATACAGTTGGCTGGGTCTGATGCACTTTAGAGGTCAAAATGACATCTTTGTGACACTTTAAGTCAATCTTTTGTGCAATGCAATATGTCATTTGATTTATGAACTACTGCTTCCATGATTATTGATTGTGAATCCAAAGAAAATAAAATCCTTGACTAAGTAGTTTCTCCATTTATCATTAGTCTGTCTATTGGCCCAGTTATGAGAATGTTTATTTATTTACTTTGAGTTATGATCCATACTAATGTGTTTTTTTCTTCTTCAGCAAGTACTTCAAATCCTCCTTTTCTTTTAGCAAGTGAGGTTGTGCCAACTATATATCAAAGGTTGTTAACAAAACTTTGTCCTGTCCTGTGGCATGTTTTTCTTCATACAGTCTAGTTTCTCAAATTCTGTACTCAGCATACAGATTGAAGAGACACGATGACAGGATGCAACTCTGACACAGCTTTTACAACTTTTCCTGACTTTGAACCTTGCAGTAGTTCCTTGTCCGGTTTTAATGACTGCCTCTTGGTCTATGTACAAGTACTACATGAACACAATTAAGTGTTACAGAATTCTCATTCTTCACATTGCTATCCATAGTTTTTTATGATCCACACACTTTGCATAGTCAATAAAATGCAAGTAAACATATTTCTTGTATTTTCTCTTAGATAAGATCCATTTGATATCTGCAATGATATCCCTTATTCCAGGTCCTTTTCTGATTCTGTCTTGAATTTGTGAAAACTTCCTGTTCATGTATTGCTATAGTGACTTTTGAATTATCTTCAGCAAAATTATACTTGCATATGATATTACTGCTACTGTTCAATAATTTCTGCATTCTGATGGGTCACCTTTCTTTGTAAAAAATACAAATAAGGGCTGAGCCCCAGTGGCATAGGGGTTGAGTACGGGACTGCAGCCCACAGCTTGGCAGTTCAAATCCAGTGGCAGCTCTCCAGGCGCAAGGCTGGGTAGCTCCCACGACCACCAGAGAGCAATGATGCCCCCCAAAACAAACAAACAAAAATACAAATATGCATCTCCTTTAATCAATTGGCCAGGTAGATGTCTTTCAAATTTCTTGATCTAGATGAGTGAGTGTTTTCAGGACTCAATCTCTTTGTTGAAACATCTCTTTGTTCAAGTAGTCCATAAAATCCTTGGCTTTTCACTAATACCTTCAGTGCTGTTTAGACTTTTTCCTTCATTACCATCAGTTCTTGATCATATACTACCTCTAGAAATTGTTGAATGCCAACAAATCTTGTTTGGGTCAGTGATTGTGTATTCCTCCCATCTTCTTTTGATACGTCCTGAATCATTCAATATTATTGCTTGTAGGTGCCATGTCTGTCTAGTATTGTTTCCACATGGGACAAAAGCTATACTGTTGAAAACTTTAGTGTCCACATCAGTGCAATACAGTGCTACTGTAATAGAGAAATTTAAGAAGCATCGAGAGTCACTTGCATAGAGGGAGCAGCTAAACAAATCTATTGGAGAGCACAGTTCTCAGTTTGCCCATGAACAATTTAACAAATATCCCATCTGATCTTTGTTTGGTACTGGAAGCCTTCATTCTGCTAGAAGACATGTCCTGAACACCTCACAATGTCGTTGATGCTGCTCGCTGCCATGCAGTCAGGTCTGATCCATAGTGACCCCTAAGCACCACAGAAGGAAGTATAGTCTGGTCCTGCCACGGTCCCACATGTTCCCAGGCCTGAGCCCCTTATTGCAGCCTCTGTGTCCATCATCTCTTTGAGGGCCTTCTTCTTTGTCGCTGCCCCCCCCCCCTTTACCAAGCATGATGCTGTTCCCAGAGTCAGGTCTCTCCTGGTAGCATGTCCAAAGTTTTTAAGACAAAGTCATGCCATTGTTTCCTCTAAGGAGCACTCTGGCTGTACCTCTTCCAAGGCAGATGGGTTTGCCCTTGTCGCAGTTTGCAGTACTTTCAATAGTCTTCTCCAACAACCGCAATTCTAATGCATTGGTTTTCCCTTGATCTTCTTTGTTCAATGTCTATCTTTCACATGGGTATGAAGCAAATGGAAAATACCATGGATTGGATTCGAAGCAACTTTAGTCCACAAAGTAATATTCTTGCCTTTCAGTACTTCAAACAAGTCTTGGGCAGCATCTTTACCTACCACAAAGTGTCTTCTGATCTCTTTGTCGTTGCTTCCAGGAACATTTATCATGGATACTAAGTGTTGCAGTTACATAATCTCCTGTCAACTTGTGAAGGTGTGGACTCTAGCTTGTCAATCAGGCCATATCCAATGAGGCCTTCATGTGGGCAGGGCCTTCTCCTGAGGATTCTGGAAACTCCTGTGCTTCTCCCTAGAGGTGAGAGACACTCTGCTTTTCTTCCTGCTGCTAAGCCACATGAAGTTACACCGATGCAGCCAGAGTCCTGGAACTGGAGGAACCATGTGGAGATCCACACCAATGCTGAGATGCTTCCACCACCACTGGATCCCCAAGGCGTTCCACCCACTGGCCTGTGATCTTCCTGCATTCAGCATCACTGCATGGCCATGTGAGTCTAGTAGTGGCATAAGGGGCAGGATCAGACTTGTGGACTTGAACTGGACTGGGCTGGGGTATTTTCTTAATTTCAATTGTTCTTTGGTATAAATTCTCCCTTACATACATAAGTGTCTATGAATGTGTTCTCTAGTCAACCCAGACTAACACAACAAGCAAGTTAAAGTTCTTGACAAGTTCAACCTTTTCTCCATTTATCATGTTATCTATTGGTTCAGTTGTAAAGATTTTGGTCTTCTTTACATTGAGTCATAATCCATACTGAAGACTGCAATCCTTGATCTTCATCAGTAAGTGTTTCAAGTCCTCCTGTCTTTGAGTAAACAAGGTTGTATCACCCGCATACAGACTTAATAAGCCTTTCTCCAACCCTGATGCCACATTCTTCTTCATGCCATCCACCTTCTCTGATAATTTGCATAGCATATAGATTGAATAAATATGGTAACAGAATTTAACTCTGTTGCATGTCTTTCCAGATTTTAAGTCATTCTGTAGTCCCTTGTTCTGTTAACACAACTGTCTCTCGATCCACGAAGAAGTTTCCACCCAAGCACAAAAAAATGTCCTGGAATTCTTATTCTTATCAAGGTTATCCATCATTTGTGCTGGTCTGCACAGTCAAACGCCTTTGCATAACCAGTAAAACATCTTTCTGGTATTCTCTGCTTTGACTCCAAGATCCATGTGACATCAACAATGATATTCCTTTGTTATACATCTTCTTCTGAATCTGTGGTAGCTCCCTATCAATGTATACCACAATGGGACTGTATTATAAAGTCTTATTTTGGAGGGAGATGTTCATTAAGCACTGACTGAGCATCCAACTTTTCAGAAGTTTTTTGAAAATTGGAAATACCTGGTACCTTGTGGGGAGCTGAAATCTCTTGGTGAGATTAAGAATCTAATTGTTGTTGTTACCTGCCATCAAGTTGGCTCTGACTCATGGTGAGCCCCAGTAGAAGAGAATGAAATATTGCCCAGTCTTGTGTCATCTTCACCGTCACTGATGTCTCCAGACCATTGTTTCAGTCCCTGTATATTCTGAGTGCCCTTCAATGTAGGGGGCTCTTCTTCCAGCACTAAACCAGATAATACTCTGTTGTGCACCACTGGGTTTTAAGTGGCTAATTTTCAGGAGCAAATCCTCAGACCCTTTCCTCTAGTCTATCTTACTCTAATATCTCTGTTGAAACTATTCACCCTGAATGACCCTACTGGTATTTCCAGTGCTGGTAAGGTATCTTTCAGCATTACTGCAGCACATAAGTTATCACAGTAGGACTAACTGGCATGTGGAAAAATCAAGTTAGAGATTATCTATTTGTGTGCGCATACGCACACACACAAAAAACGACTCTCCTTGCAGCTCAGGATCTCAGCAATTGCCTCTGTTGTCCATACTTCTTACATCTGTTATGTCCTGCTTATATTGCTTCTTCTTGTTTTTCTTATCCAATTCCCAGAAATTCTGTCCTGATCCTAAAAATATTAGCACACACACATACTCGGCAGTGGATACTCTTTTAAGATCAGACTGGAAAAAAGAAAATAAAACCTTTTTATTGTGAATCGGGTGAGGGTTTACAAAACAAATCAATTTTCCATTCAACCATTCATATGCTCTTACATATTTTATTTCATGCTCTTGATTGCAGTCCCCACAATCTAACCTCACTCATCCCACTTCCTTCCCGTCTTTCCAGTTTCCATCCCTCCTTATTTCTTAACCCTTTCTGCCTTCTGAACTTTATCCCTGGGCAAGTGCTTCCCTTTAGATCTTGATCCGTTAGCGTGTGTCTTTCTCTAGAGTTAGGATTATCCTTAGAGATCTATCTGTTGTTTGGCTGCAAATTGAGCCTCAGTGGACTTCTGCCTTCAACACGATTGGCTTTTGATCATATGCTACTTCTTGAAATGGTTAAACATTAACCAATTCCCTTTGGTACAACCACTCTGTATATTCCTTCGATTTTTTTTTTAATGTTTCCTGCATCACTCAGTATTTCTTTCTCTTTTTAAAGATCATTTTATTGGGTGCTCTTACAGCTCTTATAACAATCCATACATCAATTGTATCAAGCATATTTGCACATATATTGTCATCGTTATTTTATAAGCATTGACTTTTTGTTTGAGTCCTTGGTATCAGCTCCTCTTTTTTTCTTTTAACCTCCCTCTCCTTTCCCTGCTTCAATGCCCCTTGATAGATATAAATTATTATCATTTTCATACCTCACATCATTCTTGTCTCCCTTCCCCCATGGTTTCTGTTGCTCGCCCCCCCCCCCCCCCCCCCCAGGGTATGTGGTTTATGTGTCAATTATTATGATCCGTTGCTCCTTACTCCCCTTCTCACCCCACTTTCTCCTATCCTTCTGGTGGTCTCCCTACTCCCGTTTCTGTTCCTGACAGATTTATTTGACCTGGATTCTATGTGCTGTGAGCTCCTTTTTTACCAGTGTACATGCTCTGGTCTACCCCAAACTGCAAGGCAGAATGGGGGCCATGATAGTGGGGGAGGGGGGCTGTGAAGAAACCTGTAGCAACCAGAGGAATACTATGTGTTTCATTGGAGCTATACTGCAACCCCCTTGACTCATCCCTTTCTGTGGAATGTCCCACTGGGTTTTAGGTCTCTACTCTGGTCTGCCTCATTCTCAGCAATATGTTTTTTGTTTGTTTGTTTGGGATCTTCTGATTCCTGTTACCCAGTCACACAGACTGGTGTGCTTTATCCATGTGGGCTTGTTGCTTTTCTGCTAGAGAGCCCCTTGTTTAACTTCAAGCCTTTAAGATTCTAGACACTATATCTTTTGAGAGTTTGACACCATCATCTTTCTTCACCACATTTGCTTGTGCATCCATATTGTCTTCATCAATTGTGCTGCTTGGGTGAGCATCGCAGAATGCTAGGTTGTTAGAACAAAGTGTTCTTCATTGAGGGAGAGCTTCAGCAGAGGTCTAAAGTTTGTCCACTTCCTCAATGTATTGCCATGTAAATATATATACATAGGGTAATACCTTTATTTTTATGAATTAGTATATTTACATGCGTACACTTTGTTTATACATCTATCTATAGCTTTGCCTTCTAGAGCTTTTCTCTGCTTCCTTTTATCTTTCTCCTTTCCCAACATCACCTTCACCCTTCTTCTGTCTCTTAGTAATTACTTTCACTAGATTGTTGTTGTTCACTTGGATTGCTGTTGCTCGAACAACCCCAGGATCTCTATGTCCTCCGTGATGTTGATTTTAATTCCCTAGTTGTTCCCCTGTCTATGGTGTTGTTTGCTCACCACCCCCTTCTCTCACCTCCCCCCCCACCCCAAGTTCCTTGGGAACAGTTGGTCCTGTTGCTTTCTCCTCAGGCTGGTTTCACATGCCTATCTTATCTAGGTAGGCAAACCAACAATAATGGAGACAAAACAAAACAAACAGAAAAAGATTGACTAAAAAGGGATAATAATGATAATAATAATAATAATAACTACTAGTAACCCCCCCACCAAGGATACATACTTAGTTCCAAGTCTGTCAGTGGACCTTTATAACTATCATTCCCCTGGTCCTGGAGGGTTCTGGGTACTTCTCCTACTAGCCTGAAGTCTATTTGGGGGCTCCTTAGGAACTTTGTGGCTTTGCTTTGCTCCCATTGCTAATTTCTTATATTCCTTTCTTGGTTCACCCCACTGGGGTGGGAGTGTGGGGGGGCGTTTGGACTGGTCACATTCCCTGCTGTGTGTCCCCAGTATTGGTCTTTGTCTCAGTATGCTCCAGTGAAGAGACATCGTGTCCTGAGCTATTGTCAGCTTACAGTCTTCCCTGTGCCTTAGAATCTCTGTGCAAGGATGTGTTGTCTGCAGGGCTGGTTGTGCTAATATGGGGTTAGGGTTAGGGTTAGGGAGGATAACCTATGTATTCCCTGTGCCTAGGTTCTTAGGTTTGTCCTGATTCCTTTTTTGATGGTCCTGATGGTTTTGGGTTTTACTTCTAGGTCTATGATCCACTTTGGGTTTGTTCTTGTGCATGGGGCAAGGTAAGGATCTTGTTTCCTTTTTCTACACATGGATATCCATTGTTTCCAGCATCACTTGTCAAAGAGGGCATCTGTTTCCCACTTGATGCTTTGGGGGCTGTTATCAAATATCAAAATAGCTAAATGCTGATGGTTTTATTTCTGTTTTTTTTTTTTTTTGTTCTTTCCCATTGGTCTGAGTATTTGTCATTATTCCAGTACCATGCTGTTCTGATCACTGTGACTGTATAGTAGGTGTTAAAGTCAGGTAAGATGAGCCCTCTGACTGTCTTTTCTTCTTGAGGAGTTCACTGCTAATCTGGGTTTCTTCCCTCTCCATATGAAGTTGGCGGTCAGTTTTTCCAGTTCCTTGAAGAAGGTTGCTGGTCTTTGAATTGGGATAATGTTAAACATATATGGTTCCTTGGGTAAGATGAACATCTTTACTATATTGAGTTTTCTGACTCATGAGCATGGGGTAGTTTTCCATTTGTGGAGGTCAATTTTGTTTTCCTGTAGTAGGGTTCTGAGGTTTTCCTAGTATGTCTTTTGTTTTTTGGGTTAGATATATCCCTAACTATTTCAGTTTGGTTTTGGATATTGTGAAAGGGTTTGTCTTCTTAATCTCCTCTTTCGTGCTCTTGTCCAGTGTATGTTGCAAAACAATAGACTTCTGTTTGTTGATCTTGTATCTGGCCATTCTTCCTTATTCCTCTATCACTGCCAGTACTCCAGTTGTATAGCTTTGGTTTTTTTTTTAATGTATAGAATCCTGTCCTCTGCAAGTGGTGATAATTTCACCTCTTTCTATTCCAGACAAAATACCTTTAATGTCCTTCCCCTGTCTTGTGTTGTTAGCTGGGATCTCCAGTATGATGTTGAAAAAAAGTAGGGGCAACAGGCATCCCTGTCGGATCCCCTTTTTCAGCGGGATTGTTTTCATCTTTTCTTTTTGACTATGATGTTGACTATTGACTTTTCGAAGATAGCTTATATTAACTTGAGGAATTCCCCTTCTAGTTCTATCTTCTTGAAGATCTTAATTAGGAATGGATGTTGGATGTTGTCAAATGCCTTTCTTCTATTCTATTAATATTATCATGTAATTCTTATCCTTTTTCTTACCAATGTGGCAAATAGTATCATTATTTTTAATCAGTTTATTGGAGGCTCATGCAGCAATTATCACAACACATATAAGCATCTATTGTGTCCAGCACATTTGTACATTTGTTCCATCATCGTTTTCTTTTTTTATATTACATAAATTTATTTCATATTTAAGTTTATCTTAGTGAATAAGAAATCAAGCTAAAGTATACAGATAGAATCAGAAAAACTAATTTATAATACCAGTATGTATGCTGGGTAAGAGAGTTAGTTCTAAGAGAGTAACATCTATCTCTAGCTTAGTATGTGCTTTTTCCTGTGTTTTTTTTTTTTAAATTGGGGGCTGATACAGCTCTTATCACAATCCATCCATCCACCCATCCATCCATTGTGTCAAATACATTTGGACACTTGTTGCCTTCACTATTCTCAAAACATTTGCTTTCTACTTGAGACTTTGATATCAGTCCTTCCCCACTCCCCCTTTCCTCATGAACTCTTGATAATTTATAAATTATTGCTATTTTGTCATATCTTACACTGTCCAACATCTCTCTTCACCCACTTTTCTGTCATCCATCCCACCCAAGGAGAAGTTATATGTCGACATTGAAGGGATCATCTGTCCTGGATCCCCTGTTTCCAATTCCTATCTTTATCAGTGTACATCTTCTGGTCTAGCTCTATTTATATGGTTGAACTAGTGTCATGATTGCATGGGGATGGGTGGACAGGAAGCATTTAGGAGCTGGAGGAAAGTTGTATGTTTCATTGTTGCTACACTGTATCCTGACTGGCTTGCCTTCTCCCTGCAACCCTTCTGTAAATGGATCTTGGGTCCCCAATCTGTCCTCCTCCTCATTCACAATGATTTTATTTTTTGTTCTTTGATGCAATGTGGCAAATATTATTGATGGACTTTTGGATGTTAAATGATTCCTCCATCTCTGGAATGAATCCCATGTGATCACAATGATGATATGTTTCATATATTTTTGTATTCTGTTGGCCAGTATTTTGTTAAGGATTTTTGCATCTATGTTCATTAGAGATATCAATTTGTAGCTCTTTATTCCTCTATGCTGTAGAGAAGTGGTTCTCAATCTTCCTAATGCCATAACCCTTGAATATAATTCCTCATGTTGTGGTGACTCCCAACCATAAAATTATTTTTTGTTGCTACTTCATAGCTGTAATTTTGTCACTGTTATGAATCTGATATGCAGGATGTATTTTCAGCATTATAAATTGAACATAATTAAAACATAGTGGTTAACCACAAAGCAATATGTAATTGTATATGGTGAAATATTTATTTCTAATTACAAATAGGTGAAATTTTGTTGTGTAGCATGGGTAATAGTCTTCACGCTGGGTATTCATATGTGGGTGTATTTGCATGTGGGAGAACCCACCTGGAGAAGCAGTGTCTCAGTTCTTAATACTATCAGAAGCCTGTGTTTTCCTATGGTCTTAGGCAACCCCTGTGGAAGGGTCCCTTCAACCCCCCAAAGAAGTCATGACCCCCAGGTTGAAAACCGCTAATGTAAAAGAACATTCCTCTATTCTGTAGCCTCTGTTCTCCTCCAACCTGGAATTATGACTACTTTGAAAGAGCAGCCTGGGGAAGTCACTGTTTGCTGAGGAACTAGGTTCTTGGGTCCAGGAAGGGAGGGCAGTCGCTGTCCTGCAACCTGGCGAGGTGTTAGTGGAACCCATGGGCAGATGTAGTGAACTAGAGTCATTCGTGAAGTTCTTGTGTCAGTCATGAACTCATGTTAATTTCATGATTGAGATGTAGGGGTGGAGTCTAGCCTGTTAATCTGGAGATAGCCATTGAGTAGACAACGAGGCCTCTGTGTGGGCATGGCTTTTCCTGATATGTCTGGGAAATCTCATGATCGATATTCCCCTCATGAAGATGAGAAGCTATCTCCCCAGTTGTTGTTGGGAGTTAGTCTCAGAGAGACGATGAATCACAGACAAGACAAGATGGCAGCGTCCAAGAAGATGGAAGAGCCAGCGGAGAGACCACACGGCCTTGCCCTGATGGAGCCAGACCTCTGAAGCTGGGGCGGCCACATGGAGATGTCTGCTAGTGATGAATTGCTTCTGCTGTTGATGGACCCTGAACCCTGGAAGCGAGGAGCCATGGGGAGACCCCTGCCAGTGCCGGGATTCTGCACCCATTGACCTGTGACTTTGTGAGTCTGAAGGAGACTTTATAGACTGATTTCAGGCATATGGGTTTATATTGGATTTATGACTTTGAACTGGACTGGGCTCAATGACCTGTTTGTCTTGTATATAAATCTTTTCCTTATATCTATATGTGTTCCTATGAAATTTGTTCCTCTAGTTTACCCAGACTGACTGACACAGTTCTCAATTCACTTTGTAGATGAAAATCACAGGGGGACAACTGAGCCAGATCCTAGTAGACTGAATCGATTTTTAGTACCCAGCCTCCCAGTATTGGCCACCTTTTCTCCAATTTTCTTATCTAACAAAAGGCGCACCAGGCAGGAGTTTCTACCTGGACTCCATCTTGACTCCAAGCCACCCACTATTCTGTATTATTGTTCAGTGCCATGTCTATTGAACATTATTTCCACATTAGAAAAAAATTCCACTGAAAACCTTAGTGCTTAGTCTTGTGTAATACAGAATCTCTCAGTTTCAGTCCTGTGATGGTTAGATTTCATGTCAACCCAATGTGTCTAGGTGAAGTCCAGGTTAGAGCCCAACCTATTATTAAAGTCACAGCCTGGTTACACCTCCTTTTGTATAAGAGAGACCCTGAGCAGAGTTGAACTCTTTTGTTCCTTCACCATCTGCTGGACCTGAATCTAAGTCTGGTTCTTTGATTTTGTGTTATATTGTCTGCCAACCCCAGGAGCCATCAGAAGACTACCAAACTTGGCTTTCTTTGACTGACATTGGATTCATTCAGCTCTGTATCTTCCTATAGGAGTTAGTAGGAGCCTTCAGTTTATATTTGAACAAAGTTCACCTATTTCTTCTACTACTGTGTGAGTCATTTCTTGATACACACCTCTATTTTGGATACATACACATGCAGACATCACTTTTATGCATCTCTAGAGAAGCCCAACCTAACACAAGGCCCAAGGCATATCTAAAGGTCGCAGTGTTGGGATTCCACCAGTCTCTAGTTGACCTGCTGTCCCTGCTTTGATATATAAATGTCAGACTTCTCATTCACATAATCACTCCTCCATGAAACTTAGACCTTGGTCACACATGTATTTGTAATTCCTAGGATGACATTTACGTTTGTTCTCATGTGCATCTTGAAGATGACCTTACTACTATAGCTATTCAGTACCATCAAGCCAAATTCAACTCACAGAGACTCCATGTCATACAGTAGGACTGTCCCATGGAGGTTTTTTTTTTCTCTGTAACCTTCCAGGAGCAGATGCCCCTAGGTCTTCCTCCCAGGGTGTTGCTGTGTGAGTTGGAACCTCCAGATTTCAGGCACAGCCCTTCATTGTGGCGTCACCAGGTTCCTCCCACTGTAGGTTTTGTAAGTGCATAGCGACTGAAGTGTCCCTGAGGGTTCTGGGAATGTAACTCTTTATGGGAGCAGAAAGCCCCCTCTTCCTCCCATGGAGCAGCTGGTCTGTTTGACCTGCTGATCTTGGGCTTAGCCACCCAGTGAAGGAGAACTTCGGATGATCGTAGGAGGATGAAGCAAGCCATGTCTCTAAAATGCTTCATCTTCCTAGAGGGAAGGCAAATGAATATAGGGGCCTCCCATCTTTCACTGTGTGAGCGTCACCATCAATTGCTAACTGCACATTTATTTTATCCATCGTGAAGAAAGAAAAAAATGCTTCCAATTGGATTATACCATGATGCTTTCTTACCACATCAAATTTAAGATTAGTATCTATGTCAGAGATGTTAAAGTGAGAAAGAGGAAAAAAAAAACTCTACAAAAGAAGTACCTGTCTAAACCAGTGGTGCTAGAAGAGCAGACCCAAGCTACATTTAGAAACTGAGGAAGGAGGCATTTTAAATGACATGAGATAATAATTTTAGAAGCACCAAAAGAAGTGAGAACAGAGAGTGTCCAACAGCTCTTTTAGTGAATGCTGAATAGATGCGTTTTAATGCTCATCATTCAATTTACTTTATAGCTTTATTTGGTTTCCATAATTCCATCTGTTTATTTTAAGCCCAACATTCTTTCTATGAGAATTTCTTTTCGGATAAAGACTGACCTTGGGTGCCGCCCACAAATAGCCATCCTTGCACACTTGCTGCTGAGTCAGCACTGGGAGGGAAATGCCAGTTTCCCAGGGCCCTTTCCCAGGGTCGGCCCTAGGAAGGCGGCTCCAGCAGTGGTGGGTAAAGAACATTGCAAGTCCAACTGGCCTCGGCGGCACAAGTTCATCAGTCAGGCTGCTATCAATTCACTTGTAAAAGTACCGCGAGCTTTCTATTTTCCAAGAGAAAAATATAAGCAGATTACTCTCCCCCCCACTCCCAGCTTTTACAGTGAGGATATGTACATGTAAAGCCATATACATGGTGAGCTTAGAGCCCCTGTGACCACCTGTGAGATGACTTGTCACCATACCCTGTTGGCATTGTCAGGCTGGTTTATTTACAAAGCCAGTGGCCTGGCGCTCCTTTGGGAACCAGGGCTGGATGGCCAGTACAGCCAGACAGGGCGAGACCATTCTACAGTCCTCTGTCACTGTGTAGTGTGCTCACGGACTTTATGTAAGCTCTGACTGTGTCCCAAGTAGTTCTTAGTACTTCATGAGCTCCATCCACCTCTTCCTTATAACCCGCACATGGCAGGGTGGCGGTTGTTGTTGGTGCCAGTGACTTTATGTAGAGCAGAACAAACCCCTGTCTGGTCCTGTGCTGGTCTCACCATTATCTGTGGGCGTGAAGCCATTGCTGCAGTGACTGTGTCAGTCCATCTTGTCAAAGTTCTTCTTCAACTTTCCTCACCCTGGATTCTACCAAGCATGACAGCCTCCAGAATCGGGGCTTCCTGATTATGCTTCAGCGGGCAGCTGCTAGCTGAAAGGCTGGTGGTTTGAAGCTGCCCAGCGGGTCCTTTGGAGAGAACCTTGGTGACCTTCTTTCTTCAGTATTGTAGTTGACTTAAGCAAACCCTCTGACAGTTCTACGCTGTCACACAGGGTGACGGTGAGTCGGGTGCTGACACCCAGCCTGGTGACACCCAACTGCACAACAGAGACAGACTCTGGGAACCCTCAGTGGCCCAGCAGATCCCGATTCAAAGCAACCATCTGGCATTGTAACCGGTTTGTCCTTTGCAGTTTCCTCGGTTGTCATGAGGATAAATAGAAGCTGATTGCTGCATCTTTCCTGGCAGAGTGGCTGGTGGGCTCAAACCAGCAACCTTCCACTTAGTGGAAGATAGTAAGTGTGGCTTTTCATGAAGTGAATACATGTATGTCCTAAGACGGGGGCTACCTGTATGGACGGCACAGCTTTCAGCATCACAGCCACATGCAAGCCACTCCCGGAGGGGTGACAGGTAAGGGACACACAGGATGAATAAAATGGGCAGGCACGACAGTGTCAGTCATGAGCTCCAACTGGCCAGTGATGGTGCTGAGGGCACAGGACAGGGCAACGTGCTCTCCTGTTGTACCTGAGGGCACCGGCGTCCCCACCAGCCTGACGGCAGCCAACAGCTCCAGCAAAGGGTATCATTCCAGCAGGGACAACCAGGCAGGCGGGAGGAAGCACATGAACCTTCAGGTGCCAGTGAAAATGAGGGGCCTTTTCCTTCATTTTCACTTGAGACACAGGCAGCTCCTTGAGAGAGAAATGCAATCTCCCATTTTCCCTGGAAGACCAGGTGTGGGTCTATGCCCACTGAGTGTGCATGATGGTCTCAATGCCACTGTCGGCTGGCCTATAGAGTTTTATTTTGTTTCCAGATGTCCCAGATTTGGATGTTCCGGAGTTACTATTGCCACGCACTCTGCCAAATGACCACTCAGATAACTTGGTGGTCCCCCCAGATGGAGATGCCATAGACAAAATCAAGTCAGAAACTGTCTACGACCCATGCGTCTTGGGCGCCTATAGTGAGGTTGCGTGCTTCCTCAAAATTGGAAGGCAATGTAACAGAACCATGCATTGCAACCTCTAGGTCTCACAGAGTTTGCCTGCCCAGCTTTAAACCACTCCCGAACCACGTACTTGCCCTGCATAATAGCAACTTCCTTCGCAGCGTCATGAACACTTACAGCCCTTTTCCATGGGATAAGATCATTTTGAACTCAATGGAAATCACTCTACCTGAAAAAGTAGCACCAGGTAACTGTGAAGTGCAGGATCCTGGTACCGTCTGCCTGGGAGGAACCCGGGCTGCGCCACTCACTGGATCTGAACACTCTGGGGTTTCCCAACCTCAGTTTCCTTATCTGTTTGATGGACGGGAGAACTATTTAATAGGACTGATGTAATAAGTTACCTGCGTTAAGATTCACAGTACATTCACTAATAACCTAAATTTATAGTTCCCGGGTGCTCCCCTCTGTTGAGTAGGTTCCAGACAGCACATTGCCCAGTGCCACACTGCTCTCATGGCTAGTTGTGGAGTGGACCAGTGTGACACATAGAGCGTCCCTTGGTTGATTTTCAGAAGTAGATTGCCAGGCCTTTCTTCCTAGCCCATCTTAATGTGGAAGCTCCACTGAAACTGCCTGAGCATCCTAGCAAAATGCACACTTCCTCTGATGGATGCTGGCTACACACAAAGGGCACTGGGAGGAGGCATTGACCTGGGGTGTCCCCCAAGGAAGGTGAAAAGGTGACCACTGAAGGAGAGGATAGAAATTCCTTAGAGCAAGAAGAGAAATCGGGGGTCGGGGGTGTGTGTGGAATAGAATACTGTGTGTGGTGGTGTGTGTGTGTGTGGTGGGGGGTGGTATTCTAAGTGCTTTGAACTATTGAGTGCAGAGTTGATGGTCTGAATTGTCAACCTCCCCACAATAGAAACATCATCATCTCTGTGAAAGAGTCTATCACTGCACTCCCAGTGCCTTGAATGTGGTGCTAGCTGTTACAGTGCTGTAGCAGGCTATATCATAGGTTCCCAGTGCATAAAGGATATAATTGACTGCATATCAAACTCTGTTCCCTTTACTCTTTCCCCCTAGAAGATGTTGGAAATTATAAGCAAATAAGCAGTGATGTATGTATATTTAGTTTCTCATACAACCCCAGTGTTATTTCCTGGCCTTCTTCCAAGATATCTTACAAGTTATCAATCTTGCCAGGACACAATGTGTTTTCTGACCACTTCCCCTTTGCAATTAAGGACTGTGACCACTCGCTTACGCACAGACTGAGACCAACAGCCTTAACCCCAAAGGAGGTCAGAAACTCCCAGCTCTTCCCGCCCAGGGGGCTAGCTGAAAACCTGATACTGTGTGTTTTAAGGTTGTGGCTAAGGCTGTGACCATAGAAACTGGGAACACCCACCAACACCCTGTTTTCCCCCAGACCCACTTTCTTCCCTTCAATGCCAATGAAGGATGACTGCAGAGTGTCTGTCAGTTGAGTGGAGGTAAGTTTCTAAGGCCGGTTTTTGAATTGCTGAAGATTTGCAGAGAAAAACACAGGCAAAATGGACAGGAAACATCCCCAGACCAGCCACCACTCTGTGCAGACATGCTCAGAATCAGCTGAGGGCCTGGTGAGCTCTGTGAAAGACTGGATGAGGTCTGGGGGCTCCTTACAGGACCCAGGGTTGGTTGCCAGTCGCTCTGCAAATAAAACATGTCCTAGACACACAGCTAGGAGGCTTTATTTGCCTAGGAAACCTGCCAGTCTGGCCTCATAGATAGTCAGGCCCAGCAGTCTTCCTGTTAACCAACTACCTTCATGTGGGGCCAGAGAGAGGTCAGGAAGGGCCATCGTTTCTCCACTTTCCAGACACAGGGTCTCCGTTAAGCTAAGGGCTCCCTGGGTCGCCTCTCTGCAGATAAAGAAAGCATCAAAAAGTAAGGCACATTCACAAACACTTCTCTACCGAGGGTGTGGGCAGACTCGGAAGTGGGCCGATGATGGAAAGGTCAGGTTGCATCATGTGGCCTACAGCTGGGCAGAAAGATTCCCCCATGAAACTCCATCTCCATGCCTGTCTCACACACTCACCTCAGAGACCAAATCCAATGTGGGTGGGGGCTGTACCCAGGGTGATTGCTACCCTTTGTCCAATGGCATCTGCGGGGAGCTTGCTTGAAATTGGCAGACTCCTAGCACCTATCTATTACATCAATGAATGTCTGTGGACAGACAGACTTGTACACTGGAATGGTCTTTGGCAAAAATATTCAGCCCCATCGTTTTCAAAGTTAGGTGCTCAGCTGGCTGCTTACCAGAAGGCTGGAGGTTCCAATCCCCCCAGCTGCTCCCTTGATGAAATGCTTGGTAACCTGCATCCGTAAGGATTAAACTCCCAAACTCAAACCGCTGCCATCGAGGGGATTCTGACTCAGAATGCCTTTACAGGACAAAAGAGAGCTGCCCTTTGAGATTTCCAAGGCTGCGACTCTTTAATGGGATGCAACAGTCATGTACTTGAGTGTCAATTTCATGATCGGGAGTCTAGGTAGAATCTAGCTTGTCAATATGGAGATAGTCAATGAGGCCTCTGTGTGGGCATGGCTTCCTCCTGAGAATTCTGGGAAGCTTCACGGTATTTCCCAATTGGAGAAGAGAGACTTGTCTCAGTCTCTGGGAGTTGATTGGAGAAGAGAGGCTTGACTTAGTCTCTGGGAGTAGGTCTACTGACCAGACAAGATGGTGGCATGCTGATGAATCCTGAGTCCTGGAACCTGGAGGACCCGGAGGAGAAGCCACATGGGCTTGCCCTGATGGAACCAGATCTCTGGAGCCACAGAAGCTACAGGGAGATCCCTGCCAACGCTGAGATGCTTCTAGATTGTCCTGGTGTCATTGAACGTGCTTCATGAGTCAGAAGGAGACTTTATAGATTAGTATCCGACATATGGGCTAATATCAGACTTATGACTTTGGACTGGACTGGGTTGGGATGCTTCCTCAATGTTCCATTCCTCTTGTATATAAACCTTTCCCTTATATCCATATGCGTGTTTATGAATGCGTGTTTATGTTTCTCTAGTCTACCCAGACTAACACATGGAAGTAGAAAGTCTCATTTTTCTCCCGAGGAGCAGCGACTGCTGTCCTTATGTTTGGGACTCAGCGTGTAGCCCATTATGCCACAGTTTCAACCTAGAAAACCTGAAGGGCAGTTCTCCTCTGTCACAGGGGTTGCAATGAGTCTGAGTCCACCCAGGCACACCTAACAACAATAGCAGCATCTCATGTCTGTTTTTGTTTGCTGAGGCAGGAGCAGCACCCCTCCAAGGTCTGGGAGAGAAGGTATCTAGGAACAGTCTGGGCAGGCTTTGTGAGATCTCCGAAGGTACCGACTCCAAAGTGTCATCCAGCAGATGTGAAGAGTCTTGCAGTTTTAAGGTGTCTTCATTCAAGATCAAGTGTGACTTCCTGGGGAACCTGAAATCTTGCTTCTCCTGAGAGAGATGCTTAAGGCTTAAAGACATTGAAGTTACTGATTTTGGTGAGGTGGGAGGCAAATGGCACCCAGGAAGGTGATGAAAGGTCGTGCTCTGTAGAAGATGATGTTGGCTGCAAGCGTGCAAATTATAGCTTGAAATATGCACCTTACCACTTTGCCCTTTCATGGGATAATTCTTCAAGGAATATCACCTTAGGATAGAAGAAGAAAATCAGCAAATTATCCATACACAGTAAAGTTCATCACATCGTGATAGATGAGAACCCATAGTTGGACATAATTTTAATATCCAACAGTGGGAAATGGCTAAGCAAATTATGGGGTACTGCCATTGAAGTGGGAAGTAGGACATTTTGTTGTGGCTCTTTGGAAGCCATGGGTATTTTCTGTCCCTGAATAACAAACCGCTGAATTTCCATTGAAAAAAAGGAACGTATTGAACACTTACTTCATCTCTGGATCCTTGCGCCTCCTACCATTAACCTTCTCTCCTAGAAGCAGTAGAGACTGATAGGATTCCATAAACGGAGTGAGACTGTCTGATGGGCAAATTATTTTGAGTTAAAAGTCAAAGTTTAAAGATTTATTTTTCATGGCATCAGTAACTGTGAATATTATAATATACATGAAAACCTAAGAGAAATAGGGCAAAACATTGAGTAAAGGGTAATCTTTATATTTCCTAGTGGAAGGCTTGGGGTTCAGTAGAATACATGCTTTCTGTGTGGGAGCCCTTGGCTTGATTCAGGACAATGCACTACATGTGTATACACTCCTCATCTATAAGTGGAGGTGTGTGTTATACTGTGATGTGAGCAGATTTAAGAAGAGTTTCCAAACTGAGAAGCATTAGGAAGAAAGACCTGCCAATCTACTTTTTTAAAAAAGGAGTCAGTGGTAACCTATAGGCCACGGTTTCCCCAACTGTAACTGAGTAAGGGGTTGACACAGAACTGGATGGCGATGGAATGCAAAATAACTTTCTCATAGTTCTAAGGACTTGACTAATCCTTCCTTGTAGATAACCCTGGGCATTCCTTGGTGAGCATGACATAGCATCCGTTTCCCCTTGAGTCTAATGCACTCTTTTTATACTAACCCCTTACAGTAT
Source organism: Nesogale talazaci (assembly GCA_004026705.1). Taxonomy (NCBI): domain Eukaryota; kingdom Metazoa; phylum Chordata; class Mammalia; order Afrosoricida; family Tenrecidae; genus Nesogale; species Nesogale talazaci. The sequence continues at coordinate 65,524 of PVJH01002507.1, read as the reverse complement.
GATCTAATTCATGTAACAAAGAAACTTTCAATTTATAAACAAGATTATATTCATGGGCATAGGGGTTAAAATTTCAGTATATATTTGAGTGGGGGGTGGGGTGGGGAAGGTACAATTCAACCTGGAACACCTACTAATAAGTCTGTGGACTTACAGAGGATGAACTGAAGGAGGTCCTTACATTTTTTGACTCTGATCCATTGTGATGTAGGCACATTCATCCAGCTTAAATTTCTGAAGATTTGGGGTCTTCAACCTGTTTTTTCTTAAAGGAAGAGGGGTAGAAGAAATCAGTCAGTACATCATGAGTTCAAGACATGACTCTTAGAGCAGGTACTGAATGAGTCACTGCTCAACCCCAGCCTAGACTGAACCTGCTCTCTCTCTCTGTCTGTCTGTCTCTCTCTCTCTGAATGGAGATGTTACAACAGAAACAAAGTTCTATGGAAGAGCTGAAATGATTGGAAGCTACCAAGATTTGGTTGTGTGACAGAGCCCATGAACTGGAGAGTGTCCTGATTCTGCTTATTTGTCTGACCTCTTCTGGGCCTTGCAAAGTGAACCCTCTGGGACACTGTTTTTGTTCGATGCTCTCAAGTCAGCCCCTGATCCACAGCAACCCCATATGCAATGTAGTGAAATACTGCCCTCATGGTTGGCCATTTTCATTGGCTGATTTGGGGGAGTAGATGACCAGTCTTTTCTTCCTGTTCCTGAAGTCCGGCTGAAACCTGCTCAGCACCATAGAAACACACAAGCTCCTATTGACAGATGAGTGGTGACTGTGCCTAATTCATGAACTGGCCAGAATTCGAACCCAGTCTTCCGCATCAAGGTGGGAATTCTGCCATGGAACCACAATCGTCTATGCAACTGTATTTGTTTGACCAACCTGTAGCTGAAGGTTGAAGTGAGGAGGCTCAGGCAGAATGACCCAAAGATGTGGACGCAAGTAAATACATTATACCTCACTGGAAATAGGGTTAGGCATGGTGTGGGGTCATCAGGATCTTGTGGAGAAAGACTTTCCTATCAAAGTCCTGGGACAATTAGAGAGGTCCTGGGGCCAAATGCCATCTTGGTCATTATCAGTCTAATGCTGTGGAGGTCAGATGGATGGATTGGGAGAGAAGGCGTGGGTGTTGAGTAGCAGGAGACACTTGAAAGTCCTTTCCTAAATATCCTCTGTCCCTGCCCCAGACTGTGGTAAAATAAAGTGGGGACTGGCTGGCCAGCCTTGTTTGTTTTAGCTATTGACTAATCTCTGAGTTCATGTGCTGAGCTGGTTCATGAAGTTCTTGAACTTTTCTTATCCTTGGAATTTGGGCACAGTGACAACAAAATGGGAAGCTGGTGCCGACTTTGTCAGAAGTCGATGTGATCTCCTGCATTTGATGCCTCAATTTGAATGAAAAGATGAATGAAGACACTTAAAGACCTTTGAACAATGTTCACTGCGGGATGCACTGGACCATGCTAGGCTCTGAATGAAAGCAATATTCTACCAGTTCTATCAATGTGCTTTCTTAGGTTTGCTTATCTACCCACTGAGCCATAAGAAGCCCTAGTTTCTGTGAAACTAGTAATAGTAAATATACTATTTAAATGCAAAGTGCTAAGAAACAGGTGAAAGGCAGGAATAAAGAAAACCGAAGATAAATCTCTGCACTCCAGGATGGTAGACACTAGACTTGGCAGCTAGTGAGGAACTGAGCAAATCCAGTGCCACAGTAGCACAAGTCGCATTTCAAGGGCTCCATCCCCACATGTGAGTAATGGTCACCACATTGGCCGGTCATGGAACAGATGGAAAACAGTTCCATCATTTTAGTTGATAGTTGACATAGTATGAACATGTACACGTTTTCACCTGGGACATATTTTTGTTGTTGTCCGTATATATGTCACACAACACTTCCCACTGCCAACATTCTTTTCCATGGACAGTTCCGGATTAGCTTCAGCTGTAGCTTCTCCTTAGCTCCTCCCACTGCTCTCTGGTAACAGTGAATGCCCTTAGACCTGCCCAGAGATGCCTTTCCTAGATAGTTCGTGTGAGATCACGTATGCTTGACTTAATTTGCTCAGCATCATGATTTCAAGGTTTGTCCATGTTGTCCTATGTGTCAAGACTTCATTTCCTTTTCTGGAAGGAAATAATCCTTGGTATGCAGGCACGACACTTGGCTTTTCCATATTTGCTTAAAAACCACTTGGCAAATTATAGCAGGCAACAAACACCTCAAAGGGCCGGTTAAAATTGCAGTTGGCCCAGAATTGGGAACGATTTGAAAATGTAACCACATCGACTCCTCATCTGATAACCAACCTGCTTCACAGTCTTTCTTATAGGCCTCTGTCTCTATTTGGTGGGATCATTTCAGCCATACACATCAGCATTCCAACACAGTGGATTTTATCAGTGAACCCTCTTATCCAAAATCCTTGGTATTATTTCAGTACAGGGTTCTTGGAAGTGCCAATTTTTCTGAGAAAATATTAAGGAATTCTATATTCTTCTGAGAAAATATTAAGGAATTCTATATTCTTGCAAATACCTTTGCAGATGACTCATACAATTTACATTAAAAGTGGGTATAGAAAGAGTAAATGTCAGATGTAAATGCCAATGTTAAAAATAAAGTGAGGTCAGACTGCCCACCTGTCCTGTGGTTTCCTTATGTATGCTAATATAAAACTTAAAAAATGAGCTTGGGCATATTGACACAGCCAAGTGGGAAGACTTATTACTAATAGTGATCTTACATATTTCTCAGCAATTTCCGTTTTCAAAAACTTTGGAGAATGAGCACTTTCCCCCCCAAGAATATTCAGCTTACTTTCAAAAGCACATATTTTGAGAATTATACTCACAACAGAACTGTCTATGGTCCAACGAATGCCTCTCCTTCAATAAGCCAGGTGTACTAGCAAAGCATAGCTTTGCCTCAAGGTCATGTCCTGGCCAGCACTGTATTACTCAGTCCAGCTGTCGCATAACCGGGGGGGCAATGACATTTGGCCCTGCTGTCTCTGTGGTACGTTCTCATTTCTTTCAGTAATTCTCTTCACTCCTCTACAGCTCACACCTCTTACAACAGTGGTCCGCTGCTGGTTGACCTTCATTATTAGGGAGCTCTTTTCACACACTAGATTGCTTTTCAGAGCTGAGAACTTGAAATGATTATTCTGCTAAGGTTTCAAATGACTGACATTCAAACTCCTCAAACTCACAGCATTCAAACCAGTTTTGGCTTCTAGTGACTAGAACTGCCTCTGTGGTTTTCTGAGATTCTAGATCTACGGGAGCAGAAGCCCTCTTCATTTTTAGCAGAGCTGGTGGTTTTGTACTCGTGGTTAGGATACCAAGGAATTGGATACCACTCTGCTAACTCCTTTATGAACACGAAGGGACTGACTGACACAGGACCTCGTGACAGCCCTTTTCCACCGGGCCCTGTTGACAGCACCTTAGTGATCTGTGGTGAAGCTGCACAGGGGTCCCAGTCACCATCAGAACCAAGGGAAGAGCACCCACAGGCCCACTGAGAACACTCTTCCTAGAATTTGCACATGTTGGTGATGTTCCACTCATAATAACTCTATGTGCTAGATCCCACATGTGCTTCCGTACCTGGAAGCACAAAAAGAAGTATTTGGGAGAGTAAAGAAAGCCAATCACTGAAACATAGGACCCCTAGCAGCCAGACTGTCATGAGTAAGGACGACTGAGAAGGCATGGGTGTATGTGAATTGTGGTCCTGGCACATAATATTGCAAACACCATGGACTGCCTGAAAAGCAAACACATCTGTCTTGGAAGAAGTACAGCCCAAGTGCTCCTTAGAGGTTTTCGTCTCTCACGTACTTTGGACATGATCTTGGAAGTGAGCAGCCCCTGGACCAGGACATCATGCCTGGTCGAGCAGATGGTGAGTGAAAAAGAGAGGGTGTTCCAGGAGATGGATTGATCTCGTGGTTACAACACTAGGCTTAAACAGAAAGACAGTTGTGGGGGTAGCGGGGGCAGGGAACGGAGTCAATGGCACCGAACAATAGCAAGTGGCAGGGCCTGGTTTTCTTCACAGGGCGTCCAGGAGGATAGCAGGGGTTTCTCTTTGTGAAGATGGTTTCTTGACATCCTCTGTTTTCCATGGCCATGAAGCCTGTGTGCTGGGTTAGTGTTATCGCAGACTGAATGTACATCTCTAATCAGACAGAACTGATAGGCTGTTTGCTCAGTGTCTGGCTGGTAACAGATTTTGAATATAGATTACTTCAAACAAAGTTCTATTTGAAGATCTGAAATTTCTCCAGCCCCTTTCTTCCACCTTTGCTAGAAAGCTAGTAATACTGTACATAGATGGGCATGCTATACAGGCTTTATTGTATGTTGTTATGACATCTGCCCTACTGGCTGCTTCTCATGTGGGGTTTTTCTTATCACACATATTTTCATATCTTTATTTAACCTGTGGGGATCTTCAACTCCTTTCTCTTTCTCAGCCTTCTACAGTCAGGCATCCAGAGGGCTAGCCAGTAACAAAACTTGGACTGATTGCATTTCCCAAATAGCTCCGGGACGCTTGTCTTCTTCCCGTACCGCTTGCACCGCCATGGTCCTCTCTCATGTGGGTCCCACATTGCTTACCTCACTTGCTGTGACAGGTAAGGTTTAGTGTCAACTTGGCGGGGCTAGGACTCTCAGTCCTTCCTCATGGTGATGGTGTCATCTAGTGTCGTCACTTCCATGATGACATCTTCTATGAGCTGATGATCAATGGAGAGAAAGTTTCCTTGGGGTATAGCTATCAATATTAGTGGACTGTGGGGAAACTAGCTTGTTCTCACTGGGTATAGATTCCGCATCTGACCTGTTATCTGACTTCTGTTCCTTGACCTTGAGCCAGGTATAGGACCTGCTGATCATCATTGGGAATCATCGGCCACCTGCCATCTTATCGACTGACCCTGCATTCATTGTCTCTGCAGTGAATCTGGTTAAAAGCTTGCTCTCTGACCTGCTAATTGAGGAATCAGCAGTGCCTGCAGCTAGGAGAGTCAAGAGAAGCCTTAGCCTGACATCTGGCCTTGGACTTGGTATTTCCTTGACTCTACAATTGTCTGAGCAATTTCCTTGATACAATTCGCTCTCTGCGTATGCTTATTTTAAGCCTCCCTGGGTTTGCTTTTCTAGAAAACCCAGTCCAAGACACCTGGTTCCTTGCTTGCCTTGCTCATGTCTCCCCACTCCCTTTTCCCTAATGGATTCTCTGCATTCTGATATTTCCTCGAGGTATAACCTCCAGTACTTCATTATTGCTCAAAAAATAAAATGAAAACTTTGATCATGATTAAGAAGAATTTAGTGACATGGCCCCTACGTGTTGTTTTTAGTTTTCACTTTCTCCACTCCTTTACACTCTCAGATCGAGCACAATACATTTTTTTCAGTTAGTTACATCTTGGGCTTTTAAACATGTTTTTGGGGCGTTCCACCACTTTTTCTTGCATAGCTACTATACACTCTACAAGTCTCACTCCCTAAAAGATGTTCCAAAAGTGACTTCTCAACACCCACGCCTAGATTGTGTTCCCACCACAGAAAATATGTATCACAGTATATGGAGTATATGTATATGTATCACAGTATATGGCTGTTCCATATTTCAAAGAAAGATACCAGGCTATCCCTGAGATACATGCAGAGAAGGAGTCTAGAAACTGGGTTAAGGATATAAATGATTGAGGGTGCAGAAGCAAGGGACCATATGTTTTAGAACAACAGTGAGAGTGGATTTGAGATGCTCATTGGTTAGCTTATGTGTTCTAAAGTTTGAGGGGACAGAAGGACTGATCTTCAGGTTAAAATCACGTGGTTTTGACTGACGCTGCCTGTGTGTTGACAGAGCGAATAGAAAGTTGAACTAGGCACAGCCTGTGTTTCCCTGACAAGAGGAAAGAACTGTGTATGGTGGACACATTGTGGACAACCAGGAAGAGAGACAGCCTGGAGATAATTTTTGAAGGGACCTCATTCTAATACACTTCCAGCTGGGAGCAGGCTATACTGGAGAGAGATGATGACAGAGTGGCTAAGTGCTCCATGGCCAAGCAAATGTTCCTTGGTTCAAGCCCATCAACTCCTCTGTGGGAGGAAGACGAGTTTTTCTGCTTCTGTATAGATTACAGCCTTGGAAATGCCCTGGGACAGCTTTCCTAGATCCTGTAGGGTTGAAAGTAATTTCAGGACATACCACAATACAAAGAATGACTGCTGTCAGAGATTTTCACCTGAAGAGGAAGGAATGACATGAATTACGGAATGGTTTTAAGATTTTCTCTTTCCCTTTGGATTTCAGCAGTTTGAATATATTGTGTGCATGGATTCTATGTATTCTTCTTGTTTGTGATTCTCCCTTGAATCCATGCATTGATGTACTTAATCAGTTTGGAAAAATGTCACCATAATCTATGTTGGTTCTTTGCCATTCTCTCTGTTCTCTCATAGTTATCATTATGTTAGACTGTTTGATAATGTCCCACATATTTTTCATATTATACTCTGCTCTTTTTATATAAAAGGGATCTCCCTTCACCCCCTGACCCCAGAGCCTTTGTTTCAGTTCAGATTGAAAAATTTCATTTATTTTTCTTACATTTGTTTCAGTTTGGAAATTTTCTACTGAATTACCTTTGAATCCACTGATATTTTTATATCATCTTTTCTTAAGTTCATCAAGTGCACTTTTAACTTCAGATACAGTGGGGCTTTGGTTGTCTAATAGCTCCAAGCACAGTCTTTCCACTACTCAAACAGTCAAGTTCGAAAACTGCTTGACATTTATAACTTTTCTTTATAGTCAAACTTAAAATCTAACTTGAAAAAAACCTGTGCAAGCCATAAGGGAGTCTGAAGCAGCATCTTGCTGTAGACACAAGGGCTAATGCTTCAGTGTCAGCACTGCTCCTGCTCAAAGCACAGTGCTTGTCTTATTGTGCTAGAACATTCATCATTGTTCTTAAAGCACTATTTGTGTCAAGTATAGCATTTTTCTGTATTGTGTCTTGATATTTATTATACTGTATTGTATGTGTCAAGATGTTTTAGGGGTATTTCCACAACCTAGGGCTGTTAATTTTGTGTTAAAGTCCTGGGACAATTAATTCATAAGTGTCACTTTTGAACTTCAGAACCAATTATTTGGTTTTCCATGATTTCTAATGGATAAAAATGAGCTTAGTCCTCAAACTTTTTGGTGTTTGAACACGACTTTGACATGAATTAAACTTGATGACTGAGAGGCCATTGTATTTTATTTTTCTGTTCTCAAATACATATAGGATTATTATAAAATTTTTTTTCCTTTTTCTGATGACATTCTTCATTTTTTGTTCATTTTACCTAACTTTCCTCTATGTTTTTTCCAACTCATAGTGATTCTGCAGGACAGATAGGACTGCCCCTTTGGGTTTCTGAGACTTTAAAGCTTTATAGGAATAGACAGTCTGGGCTTTCTCCTATGGAATGACTGTAGTCAAATGACTGACCTTGTGATGAGCAGGTCAGTGAGTAGCCCATGCCCACACTTAAATGCATACTTATTTTAAATTTTTGTCTGCTAATTTCAACATTTGAGTATCTGGTAGTCTGCTTCTATGGAATGCTTTATTATTTTCCTCTGGATTACAAATCACATGCTTCAGTTTGTCTTATAACTTTCTTCTTCTATATTTGATACTGTATTAAAAATCCTTAAATCAAAAAATATTCCCTGAAGTCTTCTTGCAACCAAATAAGAGTTTAGTTTATGTAATAAAAAAAGATCTACCTTGAGTATCGTGCTCTTTAAAAAACTACTGACAAGTGATTATATAACAATAGCAATTAAAAAAATGTTATAGGACCCTTTTGGGTAGAGGTCCAAGGTCATAAGTCTGATATTAGCCCATATGCCTCATACCAATCTAAAAAGTCTCCTTCCAACTCACGAAGTCACAGACGAGTGAGTGCAGAGTATTGTGTATGCAGCAGAGGTAGAGGCATCCCGGTGCTGGCAGGGGTCTTCCCAGGGCTCATCGTTTCTAGATCTCAGAGTTCATCAGTAGTGTCAATTGGTGGTAGAAGCATCTCAGCGCTGGCAGGGGTCCCTCTGTGATTTCTCTGGCCCCAGAGGTCTGGTTCCATCAGACTTCTCCTCTGACTTCTCCTCTGACTCCTCCATCTCCAGGAATCAGTATCGATCTGCATGCTGTCATCTCATCTTGTCAGGAGTTCATTGTCTCAGAGACTGTCTCCCAGAGACTGAGAGTCAAGTCTCTCTTCTCCATTTGGGAAATATCGCGAGCCTTCCCAGAAGTCTCAGGAGAAAGCCATGCCTACACAGAGACCTCATCGGCTAGCTCCAGATTAATAGGCTAGACCCCACCCCTACATCCCAATCATGAAGTTGACATCACAAATACATGACCACCACAACAAAGTAGGTATAAAATAATTTTTCAGCTATGGTGAAGAAAGGATCACTTCTTTACCCCTCACTCCATGAAGTGTCCACTATTGTCCAAAATAATAGCCTGACAGGTACAAGTGGGCTCACAGTAGTGGACATTGGCAGGAAAAGAAAGGTCACGTCTAATTTAAAGAAAGAGTCTCATAAACTTTCAAGAGGCATCCAGCCAAAGATACAAAATTGCCTGCTTACCACTTCTCTCTGACAGTGACCACCTCTCTCCCCACCCCCGACCCCCCGCTAAAAAAAACCAGTGGTATCGATTTGATTCCAGCTCACAGCGATCCTATAGGACCAAGTGGAACTGTTCCAATGACTTTTCTGAGCCTACGAGTATTTAAGGAAACCAAAACCACACTGACATGGAATAGATGCCAACTTATAGGGACCCAGCAGGACAGAATAGAACCAACCTTGCAAATCCCCAAGGCTGTAACTCCTCATATGCACAGGCAACCTCATCTTCCACTGAGTGGCTAGTGGCTTTGAACTGCTGACCTAGGGATAGCAGCCCAGTGGTTAACCTACTGCACCACCAGGACTATTTAGTTTGTTTACAGAGACAGTTTAATAAAGAAGTAGACAGGAAAATGAGGATGATTGTAGGGAGAATTCTTAAACAGATAGATACAAGAAAGTGCTACAAAACTGCAATTGGAGAACAAAATAGAAATGGAAATTACAAGTGAAGCAGTAAAGATTAGGTCTAAAGTGTATGATATGCTGAAATTAGGAGTTTCAAAGGGAATTAAAGGAAGAAATGGGAAAAAGACATTATATATAATACATTCACACCTATATTACATAAACACCCATAATTTACATGCGCACAGATATATTTCCTTGGCAAAACTCATGAGAGGTTCCCTCAGGACTAGTGATGGGAGTGGTGATACTGGGAGGTTGGAGGGATAATGGAATAGAAAGGAGGAACCAACATCAGGGATCTACATATAATCTCCTCCCTGGGGCAAGGACAACAGGGAAGTGAGTGAAGGGACACATTGGACAGTGTAAGATATGAAAAAGTAATAACAATCTGTAAATTATTAAGGGTTCATGGGGGAGGGGAAGGAGAGAGGGAAGGGAAATATGGGGAGCTGGTACTGGGGACCTGGATGGAGGGAGGATGTTTTGAGAGTGATGATGGCAACAAGTGTGTAAATGTGGCCTGCATACAATGGATGTACACATGGATCATGATGGGAGTTGTATGAGCCCCCAATAAAATAATTCATTAAAAAAATAGAGGGAGAAAGAGGAACTTATATCAAGGGTTCAAGTGGAAAATATTTGGAAATGAATATGGCAACACGTGTACAAATATGCCTGATACAAATGATGCATTGAATGTTATAAGAGCTGTAAGAATCCCCAATAAAATCATTGGAAAAGAAACTGATGAGGGTACAGATTCAGGAAACATTTAGGAGAGGGAAACAAAAATACCTTTTAATCTTCATTTTATTATGTTTTTGAAACAACTATAACTGGTTGGTTCATGAATTTCTCAAATACTTACTTATAAGGTCTAATACTTTTACTTTATGGTAGTGATAAAAGCAAACAAACCCCAAACAGAAAACCAAAGCAGCTTCAACCACGTTGACTGATACCTGGTAACCTGTGCATCAGGGTAGAACTGAGCTCCAAAGAGTTTTCGATGGGTGATTTTTTAAGCAAAGTAATTTGCTAGGCCTTTCTTCTGAGGTGCCTGTGGACAAAAACACTAATTCAATGTAAATGCTCCAGACATTTACCTAAGCTATAGGTAAAACATTGTATTCCAATGAAAAAGATATCAGTGGGCAGGTCCATTTCTTTCATATATGACCTAGATATTTTCCTGCTTCCATGTCCGATCTAGTTTTGCCAGTCTGATAATTTTCCATTAGAAATGCACTCCTTTAGGAATAGGGCAGTTTCCTAAAGACTGCAAAGGTGTAGTGGTAATGAGTTGGGCTGCCAACTACAAGGTCAGCAATTTGAAACCACCAGCCCCTCTACTCCTGTAAAGAGTTAGTTTAGAAACCACGGTGGAAGTTCTACGCTGTGCTCTCAGGCCACTGTGAGTCAGAATCGACTCTAGGGCAGTGAGTTTGGTTGTGGTGAGCAAACATGAAACTTTAGTTCAAGGGTCTGTCTTCATTGGGATGGTTGCCTCAGGGCACACATAGTCCTAGAGATTTGCCTCTGAAATGGACAGGCTTGAAAACTCTGGGTGCTTTCTGATCTGCATTCATTGAGTTGCCACAAGTCTGAACATTGACTGGATGGCAATTAACATCAGTTTGCATAAGTCAAAGGTAATTTAAAAAGTATATTGGTTAAGTTGTCAGTTCAAACAAATGTGATTGAGCACCAGTTGGCTCTGTGATGGGTAATTTTATGTGTCCATTTGGCTGGGTTATGTGCCTATTCTGATGGCCGGCTGTTTAGCCAAACACTAGTCTAGATGTTGCTGTGAAGATATTGTGTAGCTGTGATTGATGGTTACACTTCGACTTTAAATAAATGAAGTTATTCTCCATAAGGTTGTGGGCCTCATCTAATCAGCTGGAGGTCTTAAGAGCAAACAGACAAATGGAACTTTTATGCACCCCAGAGTTTTCAAGCCTGTCTATTTTCAGAAAAGAAAGAACTTTACCTCAGGACTATAACATAGAAATCCTGCTAGACTTTTCCTCCTGTTGGTCTGCTTTACAAACTTCAGACTTTGCAATCTCAAATTGTATAAGCCAGTTTCTGGAAGATCTATCTATCTATCTATCTATCTATCTATCTATCTATCTATCTATCTATCTTCTATCCATCTATCTATTATCTATCATCCATGTTATTTGTTCTGTTTCTGTGGAAACTCTGTACATTTGTAAATAATAATGAAAATGCTGACTTAAATTTTAAGGAGTCCAACCCTTCTTGAGAGATTTAGTTGTGTCATTGCTGAGCAGAAACAGATTGTTCCTGAGATAAGAGAGACAGCAATACTCAGGAAGAAGAAAGTGATAAAAAAAAGAGACTTAGTAAGTACACAAGACATTGTAAAAGAATGACATGAGAAGTGCCTTACCTCTCCTAATGTCACAAGGGGAAAAAAAGAATCATAGTCCACAGTGGTATCACTCAAAGCCAATTCCTAGGAAGCTGAGACCAGTCAGGTCTGTCCCCTTCAGTCTTCTTACCAGTTCTGGCACCAACCAGCTCTCCAACAGTACTCTCTACTTTTCACCTTCCACCCCAGTACCCTCAGACACACTGCCATTGAGTTGATTTTCCAACTGGTGTTGTAGCGGTTCTGTACTGGGCTACAGTCCACATGATTGGCATCAAAACCATCGGCTTTTCTGAGGGAGAAAGAGTGGGCTTTCCACTACAGCAGATAGCTAGAGTCTTGGAAAACCAGAGGGGTGGTTCTAACTAGCTTTGATCCGATGGCAATGAGTTCTGAGAGTTTTTAAAGATCATTTTATTGGGGGCTCATGCAAATCTTATCACAATCCACCCATCCATCCATTGTCTGTCAAGCACATTTGTACGTTTGTTGCCCTCATCATTCTCAAAACATTTGATTTCTACTTAAGCCCTTGGCATTGGCTCCTCATTTCTCCCTCCCTCACTGCTTCCCCCTCACTCATGAACCCTTGATAGTTTATAAATTATTACCATTTTGTCATATCCTACATTGTCTGATGTATCCCTTCACCCACTTCCCTGTTTTCCATACCCCAGGGAGGAGGTTATATGTAGGACCTTATAATCAGTTCCCTCTTTCTAACCTACCTTCCTTCCATGCTCCTGGTGTCACCACTCTCACCACTGGTCCTGAAGGGATCATCTGTTGTGGATTCTCCATGTTTCTAGTTCCTATCTGTACCAGTGTACATCCTCTGGTCTAGCCAGATTTGTAAACTAGAATTGGGATCATGATAGTTGGGGGCGGGGGGAGGAGAGGAAACATTGAAGAACTAGAGGAAAGTTGTATGTTTCATCATTGGCATACTGCACCTGATTATCTTGTCTCCTCTCCATGACCCTTTGGTAAGGGGATGTTCTGTTACATACAGATGGGCTTTGGGTCCCCAACTGCACTCCCCATCATCTACAATGATTTAATTTTTAGCTCTTTGATGCCTGATACCTGATCCCTTCAACACCTTATGGTCACACAGGTCTGTGTGCTTCTTCCATGTGGGCTTTGTTGCTTCTGACCTAACTGGCCGCTTGTTTACCTTCAAGCCTTTAAGATCCCAGACACTATATCTTTTCATAGCTGGGTACCATCAGCTTTCTTCACCACTTTTGCTTATGCACACATTGGTCTTCAGCGATCATGTTGGGAAGGTGAGCATCATGAAATGCCAATTTAATAGAACAAAGTGCTCTTACATTGAGAAAGTATTTCAGTGGAGGCCTAATGTCCATCTGTTGCCTTAATAATAATCCTATAAATATATGTGTATAGATCTATTTCCCCATCATCATATATAAGTATATTTATCTATGTACATGTATGCATTTAGTCCTCTATAAATGCCCTTTGTCTCCTATTTCTGTCCTATATATTCCTTTTACTTTCTTCTTGTCTCACTATCATGTTCAGTTTTTATTTGGATTTCACTAATTTCTCTTGGTTACATTACCTTTGATCAATCCCCTACCAGACCTCTCACATTCTCCTTCCCACTGATTTTTGATCACTTGCTGTTTCCTTGTCCCTGGGTTTGTTAACACTACTGGGTCAACACCACTTTCTTTCCCCCACTTCTCCTATTCCCATGTCCCCATGGAACCAATCCCATTGTTTTCTCCTCCAGACTGTTCATCCAGCCTATCTTATCTAGATAGGCCTGCAAAGATAATATGCACAATAAAACAAAATGAAGCCACAAAAGAAAACAAAAATATGATAACAACAACAACAACAACAAAGCAATGTCCAGAAAAAATATATAGCCATATAAAAACATAAAAGCAATAAGGAAAACCTGTAAATAGTTCAAGGTCTGTTTTTTGACCTCTAGGTGTGTCCTCTGGTTGAGTTCAATGGGGTGCCAAGCCCTGGCCCTAAAGTCTATCTTTGGCATTCCCTCAGGACCTCCAAGTTCTACTCCTCCTGTCACTCTGCTGCATGCCCTTAGTGTTCACCTTGGTGTGGTAGGGTCAGAACATGTGCAGTCCTGACATCGCGTCTCCAGTGTTGTTCCCCATCAGGTGTTGGTTCAGCAAGGGACATCATGTATCATAGCGGAGCCAGTCATATGGTCCTCTCTGTGTGTCAGCTGTTCTGAGAGGGGATATTGTCCTCAAGGCTTGGTGAGTCAGGATGTGCTGTACTCTCTCTTCCTCCTCCTTCATTTGTTCTTGCTCTGGTCAGAGATGGCCCTCTCCCTGATTGGGTTCTTTACTGAGAGCCTCATCTTCTCCTGTGGAGTGGCTGCGTGTTCAAACTGATGACCTCAAGGTTAGTGAACCAACATGTCACATAGTGCGTGTTCCACTCCTGGTTGTTTCCTTTTGCAGGTAGTAAGATTCCCCTCCACTGATTCTGAGATGGCTCTGGCTGTTCAAAGGAGGAGCCTGGTGATGCTGTGGCTTAAGTGTTGTTTGTTAACCCAAGGTTGGAAGTTGATATCTTCCACTCCGTGTGAGAAAGAAGTGACTGTTTGCCCCCCATAAAAAGTTGCCTTTCTGGAAGCCCCAAGGAGCAGTTCTACGTTGTACGATCAGGCTCCTGTTCTTTGGAATCAACGTGAAGTCAGTGGGTGTGATTTTTCTTTTTGTTCGACTTTTAAAAGTGCTTATTAAAGGAATACATTGGAGTAGTTCAATTCCTTTGGGAGTGTGGGTTTCAAAGCAATTTTGTGGAAATGGTGAATTTCTAAAGTCAATGAGCAACTAGTTATGAAAAATTTTGTTAATTCTGTAGTAGCAAAGCATCAAGAATGAAAGTTTCTTTTTCTTAAGTTAAAGACTACAATTTCCAGATAGGACAGAATTACTATTGAATCCAAGGGCAAAGAATTGGTGTGAATACACATGTTGAAGCCATGTTGCACTTATTTTCAGAAAAGTGCTGCATTGTTCTGTCAATAAGTAGTACTGACCAGGACATAATACTTTTGAAAGCACTGAATTGGAATGATTGTGTATTTGTGGACTCGAATACAAAATATCAATGTGTGTGTATACATATAGAATATATTTATATGTAAATCAACTAAATTGCTGTCAAATCAAGGTGACCCTATAGCACAGAGTAGAACTGCTTCCTAGGGTTTCCAAAGCCCCTTACAGGAGAAATAGCTTTATCTTTCTCCTTTGGAGAACATGGTGGGTTCCAACTCCTGACCTTGGGGTTAGCGTCCAATGCATAGTCCACTACATCACCACAGCTTCCCCTATTTATACACACATGTGCATCATGTATACATATATGTGTCATACATGCACATATGTGTCATGCATACACACATGTGCCATGTATTCATACAAGTGTATAATACACGACACATGTATGTATGCATTATCTATTACATTTATACATGTGTTCTCCTTATATATGCAAGAGCTCTGATGGTATGGTGGTTATGCATTGGGCTGTGATTCACAAGGTCCACAGTTTGAAACCACCAGCTGTTCAATGGGAGAATGTTGAGGCTTTTTACTCCTCAAACAATTACAATCTCAGAAACTCCCAGGGGCAGTCCCGCCCTATCCTATGGGGTTGTAGACTAGGCATGGACTCTAGGGCAGTGAGGTGGCTGTTTTTGAAACACATGTATGCATAAATATTCAAGCAATACAATAAAAAGTAAGACACAAAATCTATATAAAATGCGGAGATGTATGGACAAAGAAATGAAAGCAGCTTATATAGATGTGAAACAACATTCAAAAGGATATGTAATGAAAAAAATCTTTGATTGGCAGTATGTGCCACTGCCAAATTCTCCTACATTCTTTGTCTTGATTCTTGGCACTGCCATCGACTTAGTCACGTGAGTCAAAGACCGGGAGGTCTGTCCTCCCATTGGTCACCTTTCAGGTACACTTATCAAGTTCTGCTTATTTTCTCATATATAGAGTTGTATATGTATATAGACATATATCTGTATGTATAATAGTGATATATATGTATGTACATTTCATTAACATAGTGTCTACCCTCTGCTAAGTACTAATGTAAACACTTTACTAATATTAATATATTTAGTCCTCATCAAAGTTCTATGATGATAGCTACACCTATTACCATCCTGTTTTATAAGTGAGAGCTGAAGAAAGTTTGAGTGACTTACCCATGGCTGCACAAGTAACCAGTGGAGGAGCTAGACTTTGTACCAAGACAACAAATTCTAGTCAGTGTGCTGAAGACTTCACTCTTCTGCTTCTTCTCTGGCCTCCCACACAGGATTCAGCCTTCCCTCATTGCCTTCACTAATTCACCACCTTTTACCTAGATTCCTACATGTCCTTCTAACAGACCTACCTGTGTCCTCTCAGCCACACCTTAAGTTAACCAAACCTCAGGACCTGGGATGATAAATTTAAATTGCCCATCCAATACCACTTCCACTTAAGATTCAACAGTGGCTTCCAATTTTAAACTTGTTTTTACTTTTTCTATTGCTAGAAATAGTTTGCTTGCGTGAGTGCTTGTTGATTTTGGCCATTGAGACATTTCTCTGAGTGAAAGCTCAACAGGAAACACAATATATACAGGATTTAAATATAAATGGCTCAGATCAGAGGTGGGATATAAATGGTAACTTCTATCCTTGTGATGGAGTCTATCAGCCAGGCAAGAAGCAATCCCAGAGGACTGTGGTGGATTGCAATGACAAGTCTTGTTACAGAACATTGAACTCTGCATAGACGAGGCTCTATGCCATAGGGCATGTCCCATCATGAGACCCAAGGTTCCTCACTGACCCATAGGGCTAAGCGGAACAGTACTGGAGACAAAGTGTGTGAATTGTGCCCGATCTGGCTCAATCACACGGGGGTGAAACACTAAGGTGGTGCAAAAGCAGCAAGGGGAACAAAGAAATGAGGCCTCCCAGGGAATACCAAAAATAGACTTGGGGCCAAAGGTCAACATATGGACCTGGAGTTATCTCTTCTTTGTCCTTCTGTTGTGTTGCTGTTGTTCTGTTTTCTTTTCTTCTTTGTTTTGCTCTGTCTTGTTGTTGTGCTAATTAATGTCTTTGCATGTCTATCTAGATAAGATAGGTGGATAAACAATCTGTAGAGAAAACAATGTGACCAACTGCTCTGGGTGGGACATGAAAGAAGGGGATGTGGGGGAAAGGAAGGAAGGTCAATCAACCTAGGAACAAGGGAACAGCAAGTGATCTAAAATTGATGCCAAGGAGGGTATAGGATACCTGGTGGGGCTTGCTCAAGGGCAATGTAGCCGAGAGGAATTACGGAAACCTGAATGAAGGACAAACATATTAATGGGACAAGAGGAAAATATATGGAAAAAGAAGACAGTACTGGGAGGCAAAGGACATGTATAGAGATCTAAACATAGGCATATATACACATAAATATATTTCCATGTAACGATAGGAAAGTAGACCTATGTATGTATATTTATATGCTAAGTATTAAGGTAGTAGATGGACATTGGGCCTCACCTCCAGTACTCCCTCAATACAAGAACACGTTGTTCTAATAATCAGGCATTCTGTGATGCTCACCTTCCAGACATGATCACTGAAGACAAAACAGGTGCATAAGAAATGTGGTGAAGAAAACTGATGGTGTCTGGCTAACAAAAGATATAGCTTCTGGGGTCTTAAAAGCTTGAAGACAAACAAGCGGCCATCTACCTGAGAACCACATGAAGGAAGCCTGGGTGATCGTGAAGTATCGATGGGATTAGGTGTATCCTATAGGACAGAGCAGAACTGCTCTTGTGGGTTTTGGAGATGGTAAATCTTCACTGGAGTACAAAGCTTAGTCTTTCTCTCAAGAAGGAGCTGCAGTTTCAAAATGCTGACCTTGCAGCTATCAGCCCAAGAACTAACCACTATTTCACTAGGATGCCTTTAAATCTGTTAGATGTGGTAAATACTCAGTTCAAGGACATCCACAGGCATAATGAAGCAAGGAAGAAATTAGGGCAAGGGATAAGAAGGATTCTGGAGTTAAAGGATAATGTCAGGCCCTGTGGTAGTTACATAATCTGGTGTCGGTGTCAACTTGAATCTATTAAGCTTGAAGGAGTCGAGTTCAGCCTGTAATCAGTTTGCAGCTAGACGATGTCATTTGGAGACCCTATAGAGATAAATAGCTCTCAGAGGTGGGGGGCACACTCTCTGCTTTGTCTTCCTGCTGGCAAGACACATGGAGTGACTCTAATGGAATCAGGGCCCTGAAGCTGGAAAGGCCACATGGAGACCCATGCCAGTGCTAAGATACTTTCATGACCACTGGATCTCTAAGACCCCCCCCCACCCCCACTGGGCTGCAATCTTCCAGCATCTGGCATCATTGCATGTGTTACGTGAGTCCAAAGAGGGAATTATAGACTGGTATCTGACATGTGGGCTAATATTAGACTTAACAGACTTGATTTGGACTGAACTGAGATGTTTTCTTAATGTGTAATTGGTCTTTGCTTTAAAGTTTTCTCTTATACACATATGAGTGCGTATGAATTTGTTTCTCTAATCAACCCAAATGAATACAGGCCCCTTCCACAGACCTCATTTTTCTTTTTTTATGGGAAAATTCTATTATCCTTTTATTTTCCACATATATATATATATATATAATTTTATTGGGAGTTCTTACAGATATCATTACAATCCATAATTCAATTAGATCAAGTATAATTGTATAATTGCTACCACCATAATTTTCAAAACATTTTCTTTCTTCTTGGATTCTTTGATATGATACAAATGTATACACAATGTCTTACAAGATTCATAAGATGAAACTAAGAGCATCATAGTAAGGGGAGGAAATATTAAAGAACTAGAGGATATTTTTATGTTTCATCAGTGTTTTACTGCTGCCTGGATATATCATCCCTTCTGTGTGACTCTTCTGTGAGGGACTGTTCAATTATCTTACAGGGGACTTTTAGGTCTCCACTACATTCACATCCCATTCAAATTAATAGTCTCAGGTTTCTGGGACTGTCTTTTTTTATAAAAAAAATCATTTTATTGGGGGCCATAGAGCTCTTATCACCAACCATCCATCCATCCATCCATCCATCCATCCATCCATCCATCCATTGTGTCAAGCACATTTATACATTTGTTGCCATCATTTTCAAAACATTTTCTTTCTACTTGAACCCTTGATATGGGCTCCTTAGATTTTCCCTCCTTCCCCCCTTCCTCAAGAACCCTTGATAATTTATGAATTACTGTTATTTTTTCATGTCTTACACTCATTGCTATCTCTTTTCACCCACTTTTCTTTTCAACCCTGGGAGGGGGTTAGATGTAGATCACCAAACCTTTCTTCCAAGATGCCTCTGGGTGAATGCCAATGACCAATTTTTTAGTTACAAGATGAATGAAAAGTACATAGACATTTTTTCTCACTCTCCCTACCCATATAAATTTATGTCAAGAAAACAGCTTACACTATCAAGGAAGTGAGCAAATCCAAATCCAAGCAGGTTTCAGATGGTATATGGGAGACTTCTCCTAATATGTGTAGCTATAAGCATCTATGAATCCCAATTCATGAGGAAGATACAGGTTGGTAAGTGCAAAAGGGAATGAATACAAGGTTGGCCAGTGAGATGACAGACCACTAACAACCCTCAAGATTGATAGGCAATATGGCAGGCCATTTGCTCAGGTCCAAAGAACCAGAGACCAATAAGCCAGATGCAAGAGTCAGACCCAGAAAAAAGCAAACAAAATTTTTCATCATATCCACTTACATTAGAAATAGGCCATTTCCCAAGGAAATGTCTTTTCAATTATTTGAATCAGGACTTTGATCTGAATAAAGGTATTAAACGCTGAGCTAATATTCTTACAATTGACTGGCTGCTTATTCCAAATCCCTTTATGGAATTATTCCACATTAGATCACATCATAGAAGAATACTAGGTCTTACTACCAAAAGACTAAGAATCATTGCCCACAAGTTGACACAAAACTTAACTCTGACACCTTGTTCATGAGCTTAAGAGTAATGTGTTACAGTGGAGTTTAAGAGGTTCTAGGAAGCCCTTCAAGGACTCCAAACTGCAAGCCTATGGGAGTGAGTTTTTGTTTTGGGTTAGCATAATACTTTAGAATGAAATTTGAAGGCATTTTTCCAGTTTCTCAATTTTCAAAAGTTTCTATGATCTTGTCTCTTAGTTTCTCTGCTCCTTCAGTTCTTGTAAGTCCCTATGACCATTGACTATTTGATGAATACTTTGGCCATTCTTATTGTACTGTCCATTCATGTCCTATAGGTCTCTCTGGTGTTCCTTTTTTGCTAAATCTTGTCCCTTGAACCCTTGAAATGTTACAAAAAAGATTTATTTTGAAAATTCTGAATATTAATGCAACTTTTTAGAGATTTACAAATGTGAAATCACTGTTGTGAATCCATCTTGTCTCACCATCCCAGTTCTAAAGAACATTCTATTCATTCTTTCAGCAGTCCATGATATATTCAATAATGTTTTTCCAGTGACATAATTTAAATACAAGATGTCTTCAATCTTCTTTATGCACTGATCAGTTTCTGCATGCTTAGGAAGCAACTGAAAATACCCAGACTTGGATCCAGGCCAGAGTAGTCCTCAAGTGGACATCTTTGACTTCAATGCTGTCAAAAGGTCATTCGCACCAGATTTGCCCAACATGGTGTGTGGTTTCTTGGCTTCTGTTTGCATGAGCATTAAGTGTGCATCCAAGTAAACTGGAATCCTTGGCAATTTTCATCTTTCTTCCATTTATCATGATGTGACTTATTGATCCAGGTGTGAAGCTTTTACTTTTTAAAATATGAGGATAAAATCCATTTTGAATGCCGTAGTCTTCAGTCGCCATGAGGAAGTGCTTCAAGTCAAATCCTCTTCATTTTCAGCAAGCCTACTGATAAAATCTGTATTTGAAAAAAAATCAAGCTAATTAAGTTTGACACCACATTTCCCAAGCTGATTTAAGCAAGAGACCATCTCTTAAAAGACGAATGTCTAAGAAGACAAACCTGGAGTAACATTTATATGGGTCATGTTCATGGTGTGCCCTGAGAATCCATAAGCATTTATGAGATCTGTTCAGGAGTCCTGTGAAGTCAAAATGACTTTATAGTAATCTCAAGACAGCATTTTTCTTTTTAATTCTCATTATCTCATGAGTAAACCCAGAAGAGTTTCCTCAAAAAGCAAAACCCTCAAGCTTACTGCCATCAAGTTGATTCCAACTCCTTATAGTACAGGGTGGAACATCCCCGTGAGTTTCTGAAACTTACACATCTTGGCAGGGATAGAAAGAAAGCCTTATCTTTCCCCTGCAGTGTGGAGGATAGTTTCAAAGCACCAACCTGGCAGTTTCCACACCAACTTGCAACCACTACTCCATCAGGGCTGCTACTGGTTGCAAAATGTACAATAATGTATATATTAGATACAAAAGTGGGATGGGATTCCATAAATCCAGATATTAAAGAGATAGAGAAAATGTAAGGTTATGTCTTCTTGCAACTTTTTTTGTTGTCTTGAAAAAGTCAAAAAATAAAACTGTATGATGCTAACCTGACAAAACCTTTTCAATTTGCAGTTTTAATCTGGCAAAGATCAGTAAATATATTCTGTATAAACAAAAGCAATTTGAGGGTTTGCATTTATTTCTTCCTAGTGTCCTGAGGGGAGAAAGGATTTTAAAGTTACTGTTCTAGTGGATTAATTGGTAGAAGACAGCTGCTAGCAGAAGGTAAAGGGACTAAACCTGGGAGAGTGGAGCAACGGAGACCTTTTAGAGAAGTGGCATGCAAATTGAGAGAGGAAGGATCCAGGTGATAGAGGAAATAGGAAGTACACTGCACTTCTTATTGTTCTTAAGAGCTATTGAACCAGTTCTGATGCATATTGTTGTCAGGTCCCATCCAGTTAGTTCTGACTCATGGTGATCCTAAGAACAAGAGAAGGAAACGCTGCCATCGTCATAGCTGTTCTTCTGTTTGAACCAACCAATGCAGCCACTGTGTCAATCCATCTTGCTGAAGATCTTCCTCTTTGGGGCTATCCTGCTACTTCACCAAGCATTATGTCCTTCTCCAGGGACTGGTCTTTCCCAACAGTATATCCAAAGTGCATGAGATGCAGTCTCACCATCCTTGTGTCTAAAGAGCATCCTGGCTGTACTTTTGTTATTGTCGATTTGTTTGTTCTTTGAGCAGTCTATGGTACCTTTGATATTCTTTCCCTCATTTCCCCCCAGTTTTCCTTATTTAGTATCCAACTTTCCCATGAATCTGAGGGAATTGAAATACCATGGCTTCGGTCAGCACACCTTAGTCCCCATACTAACTTTGCTACTTTTCAACACTTTAAAGAGGTTTTACCTAATGTAATGCTTTGTTTGATGTCTCTTGACTGCTGGCTTCCATGAGCATGAATTGTGGAGCCAAGTAAGATAAAATCTTTGACAAATTCAATAATTTCTCCATTTACCATGATGTTACCTAAGGTCCACTTGTAGGATTTTAGTTTTCTTTATGTTGAGTTGTAATCCTACTGAAGGTTTCAATCCTTGATCTTAGTATGTGCATATTTAAGGTTGTTTGTAAGCTTTCCTCCAATCCTGATGCCGAATAATACAGCTTTTCTAATTATTTTCTAATATGGTGAGATGGCAAACTTTTCCCAATTTTAAACCATGCAGTATGCCTTGTTCTGTTTCCGCAACTGCCTCTTGATCCATGTATAGTTTCCAAATGAGTAAAATGTGTGAATCTGGGATCCCCATTCTTCTCAAAGCTATCCATAGTTTGTCATGGTCCACACAGTCAGATGCCTTAGCATAGCCAATGAAACACACGTCAACATTTTTTTTTTGGCATTTTCTGCTTTTTGCCAAGATTCATCTGATGTCAGCAGTGATAGAGCCCTAAGTTCACATTTTCTTCTGAATTCAGCCAGAACCTCTGGCAGTTCCCTGTCAGTGTACTGCTGCAACTGCCATTGGATTCAGTACAATTTTATTTTTATGTGACTTTAATGTTTTCTATATATTGGGCATTCTGTTGGTTTCCCTTTCTTCAAAATGGGTAGAAATATAGATCTCTTCTAGTCATTCGGTCAGGTAGCTGCCTTCCAAATTTCTTGACATAGGCTAGCAAGTGCTTCCGGTGTTTTATCAGATTGTTGAAACAGTTCAGTTGGTGTTCTATCATTTCTCGGAGCCTTGTTTTTGGGCCAATGTGTTCAGTGTATCTTGAACGTCTTCCTTTAGTACCATTGGTTCTTGTTCATAAATGGTGGGATGTTGACTAGGGGTTTTTGTTTCAGGGACTCTGTGAATTCCTTCTATCTTCTTTTGATACATGCACAATACAAAGTATTTGCCTCCCAAATTGTTCAATATTGACACTTGAGGTTTGAATATTTTCTTTAGCTCTTCAGTTTAAGATATGTTGAGCATGTTCTTCCTTTTTGGTGTTCTAGATTTGGTCTTTTCACCTTTCATTATAATAAATAATATTTTCTTCTTTAGTTACCTTTTGGAATTTTCTGTTCAGTTTTCTGGGTATGATTAAAAGCAAGTTTCAGAGTCTCTTCTGATATCTAGCTTGATCTCTAGATTGGTTCCTGCCTTTTTAATGATCTTTGGCTTGCTTCACAAATGATGTTCTTCATGGCCTCCCACAGTCCATCAGGTCTTCTTCTATTAGTGCTCAATCCATCAAATCTGTTCTTTAGATAACCTAGAAATTGAGGTAGAATAAAACCAAGGTCACATTTTCATTCTCATGGGCTTGTTTTTAGCTTCAGTTTGAAATTGATTAATAAGAACAATTGATCACCTGTTCCACAGCTAGATCCTGGTGTGGTTTAGCTGCAAATATTGAGCTTCTAAGTGGTTTCTTCTCTCAGATACAGTCCTTTTGGTTTCTGTGTATTCCATCTAGAGAAGTCCAGTTTAGTTTGATTTTGGTTTGATTTTGTTTTTTTTGAAAAAAAAATATATGATGAAGAATTCATTGCTCCTGCAAAATTTTATCATGTGATCTCCAGGTTCATCTCTATACCATGTTTTCCAACTACGGTTCCTTCTTGTTTCCAGCTTTTGCTTTCCAATTACCAACAATTATCAATACATTTTGTTCCCTAGTTTGATCAATTTTAGATTGAAGAAGCTGGCAGAATTCTTCAGCTTCTTCATTACTAAACACAAATACCTTTGGTGCTTGGTACGTAAATTTGAATAATAGTTGTGCTGTCTGGATTTTCTTGAAATCAAGTCAGTGTATAATCTTATTACAGACAACACTGCATTTCAAGATTTTGAAATATCTGTTTTTGAAATGAATGCAATGCATTCCTCTGGGTCGTTTTATTCCCACCATAAATTATATGATTTTCTGATTCAAAATGGCCAACATCAGTCCACTTTGTCTCAATGCTTCAAATGTTGAGTTTTATGAATTTCACTTTATTTTTCACAATTTTCAGTCTTCCTAGCTTCATACCTTCATACAAGTTCTGATAATTGATCTCTGCAACTGTTTCTTCTGGTTTTAAATTGTGCCCCATCAGCAAATGAAAGTCCTGAAGGCTTACTCCCACTGGCTGTACTCCATCCTCATCATATGGTTGCCTCAACTTTGAGAAGGCAGCTCTTCCTTCCAACTGGAGGGCCTTATCTTCTGGCATAATTTCCAATGACGCTCTTCTCTGTTGCTGCGGTTTTCAGTATCTGACAAAGTTTCTATTCTGTCCATAATGTTTTCAGTGGCTAATTCCTCATAAATTATCAGCCTATTCCTTCTTCGCAGTCTGTTGCTGGTCTGGAAGCTTGGCTGAAACCTGTTTATCTTGGATGCCCTCCAGGGAATTTGAATACCAATGACATAGCTTCCAGCATCACAGCAACACACAAGACACCGCAAATTGACAGCTAAGCTGTGGTCTGATTCATAGTGACTCTGTGTACACCACAATGAAACAGAGTCCGTTCCTGCACTGTCCTCACAGTCGCTATGTTTGAGCTCATGGTTGCTGCCACTGTGTCCACCTGTCTAGTTGAAAATCTTCCTGATTTTCGCTAGCCTTAATTTTACTAAGCATTGTGGGGGCTTGTTCTCCCTGATAAGATATCCAAAGTATACTTAGACGCCATTAAAGGATAGTAAGTAGGAAATGACACATAGTTCTACCTTCAGAAGGGTATTTTGAGAGCTATAGGGGAGATAAAGATGGGAGACAACGGATGTAGGAGAATGTCCAAGTTGACTCAGATAAGAAGCAGTGAGGCTTAGACTGAGATAGAGGCAGGGGGTCTGAGCACTCCACCCCTCTTAATTCAACAAATATATGTTGTGAACTTGATGCATCCTGGGCATGGTGCTGGAAAATGAGCATCTAGAGATGAAAGATACAGATGATGTTCCTTTGAAAGAACAACCAGTAGACGGAAAGTGGAGTTTCCAATGAAGCCTGTAGAAGACAGAGTGCATTGCAATGATGTCTCCAGAATAGCGAAGTCAACCAGCTGCTGAGCAGTAGTATGGAACTGGTGCACCAGATCTACATCTCAGAGAAGTGAGGAGCTTTCTTGTTACCTGAGGATCAAGATGCCAGAGAATGAAACAATGTGTATAAAACTAAATTGTACAAGACTTCCTTAAAAAGAGTAGAAGGCTTCAGTTTACAAGCAGATTTTTAGGGGTAATGGAAATGCAGATTGTTAATCTCAGGGCAAGAGATTACTTTTAGGGAATGATGGAAGTGAAATAGGGTCTGAAATTTGGAAACAAGTGATACAATGGTCTGTCTTGCTGCCACTAGTTCTTAGAAATGCATTGAAGACTAATAGATAAGTTTAAAAAAACAATAAAGTTACTGTATGTTGTTGTGGATTGGGTTGTGTGTCAGACTTCTAATCCCTAACCTTGGAATATAATCCAAATTGGGAATATTTAATCCTTGTTATGTTAATGAGGTCACCATAGGCAAGAAGTTTAGGGGACAAGGGGTTATCCCCCAAAGACTCACAAATCAGCAAAGAATAGTTAGCCAAATATGGAAAGAGAGGGGTACTTCTTAAAAGATCAGGCACATGCTAGAAGCCTATGGGAGGAGATAGATGCGATAAGGGCCAATTATGCAACCCACGCATTCATGCATACTGACACAAAGCCTGGGCATGCCCAGTAGGGACCAGTTCCATTACATATCACATGCATACTTGAAACCATCCATTAAAATCCCACCAAATGCACAACCATGCCCTTCAAGCGGGTCTGTGAGGAGACCACTCGGGGAGAAAGGGTATAGAGGATCCAAAGCTTTATGACCTTGTGTCTCTCCACGCTTTCTAGGGATGGCCCCTTGTCATCTCAGAGAAAGTACCATCAAAACGTTGCTTGCACTCATCAAAGCTGGCTTCCACTTACTATTGTGTTTCTGCCATGAGAATTCTTCCTGGGTTGAGAAGCAAGAATGAAGGAAAGGTGTGGGCATTCATAACAGTAGCAAAATTACAGCTATGAAGGAGCAACAAAAATAATTTCATGATTAGGGGGTCACCACAGCATGAGGAACTGTCTCAAAGGGTGGTGGCATTAGGAAGATTGAGAACCACTGCCGTAGCCTAGCAATCATATCCACGTAGGGTCTCTCCTAAAAGACTAACCGACCAAGCTCTAGACAAAGCAGGTTAGGCTGCACAGAAGCAAGCGCAGAGGGGGCTGCGGAGCACTAAAAAACACAGGAATTGCAGGAGCCCACGGAGATAAGACTCTTCTTCTAGAGGAGAGAGGTGGGGCCCTGAAGCGGCACTTCTACCTTCCTGAAAGGTAACAAAATGAATTTATTATCTTTCAAGACACGCACTTGTGATATTTGTGTTCCAGCAGCTTAAGCTCCACATTGCTGCAACACATCACATTTTAAAAAATGTCCTAATATAGATTTATAAAAAGAATGAAGTATGGGATTGTTTCCTGAGTAGAGGATGGAAGAAAAGCAACTCCCTCCCCCACCAATTTCCTGATGGGAAGTGTGGGGCAAGGATGACAGGCACGGCGGGGTGTGGGGGGGAGATCTGTATTGTTTGTCTCTTAAGATTTCGTTTTCATTTATGTCCTTTCACAATCACACTTGATAGCCATACGTATTTAAATACTTGGGGTGTTTTCCATCTCCAGGAAATCGTGTTATTTGTATGCATGCCATCTTTTCCACCTGGCTGTTCTCTGTCAGCAGGCACTGAGGTCTACAGGTTAAATTTATGATTCTGGCAGAGCTTGAATTAGAAATGCCCTTTAGGAAGCTAAGCTGGGAGTGGATGTAAAACAAACAAAAACAAAAAATGCTTTTTTGTTTTAGACAAAAAACCTTAAATTTTATAGGTGCTTCAATTGCCCAACCCTTCCTCTCCTTCCTTCTGAAGCTTTATCAGGATTTTTGAAACATGTCAATATTTCTATTTTCACACCAGGAACATCATTCTGACTAGTAGTTTGAACCACTCTGGAAGTTTCCCTTGCCATCAAGCATGACCTCCTGCTCTCCCAAATGACGGTCCCAGGAGCCCTTGGGTGAGAGGGTGTGGGGTGTGGCGTGTGGGGCTGTTTCCTGGAGGCACGGCCCCGCCCTTGTCCTCATTGCCCTTTTGAAGTTGGGCTCTGTTGCTCCATGTCATGCAGTTGGTCCCAACTGAACAGGCTCTAAAGGGCCCTTTCGAAACCTCACACATCCACAGTCACTCTGGACAGTTTGGAGAAGGTTCTGGAGCCCTGGTGGAGGAGTCGTTACAAGCAGCTTGAAACCGCCAGAGCTGCTGACCACAGGATCAGCAGTCTGAAACCACCAGTTGCTCAAGGGGATTTTCTACTCCGTTCTAGGCCTCCTTCCAGACACCCACAGTGGTAGTTCTACCCTGTCCTAAAGGGTCATGATGAGTAGATGAGTCAGAATTGAGTTGGAGGCAGTGAGCGAGTGACCAAACTTTATGAATGAGAACCTGTATTAGGAACCATGGTGGGAACGGTATTCTCATGGTCCTTGAGGGTCCTCTCCACGGAGTTTAGGGTGGGGGGAGGGTGGCCAGGAAGAAGGCTGCATGGTAAAAGTGTAGGACCCCTCCAGTCCAACTTTCTAAATCTCAGGGAGGCAGGGGTGCAAACAGCCCAGTGAGGACTGCCCTTTACTCTGGGCTGCCTCTTGCCCAGCGGTTGTTTGGATGGCTTGTGAGGATGGCCAGGAGGCATCTGGAACCGCAGAGCAACAGCCCACACCCCCTCCTTTGCCAAGCATCTGGGTGGGGAGGTGGCTTTTTGGTGAGAGTGACAAAGAGAAGGGGGGGGGGGGAGAAAGAAAGGGGAGCTGGAGGTGGGAGTGGAAGTGGCCGCCTGGCCCGGGGCTGATTGGCTCGCTAACCCAACCCTCTCCAAGCGGGTTATAAGAGTTGGCGCGGCCGGGCGCGCTGCCCGCCCGCCCGCGCGCACCGGAGTCCGGCACCCCGCACTCGCAGTCCCGCTTGGCCCGACTGGGGCTCCGCCACGGCGTCAGGAGTTGGCGGCCCGGGCGGCGAGACGCGGAGGGAGCGCGAGCGAGGGGAGAGCGCGGAGCGAGGGGGACGGAGCGCGATGCGCCGCGCCAGCCGAGACTACACCAAGTACCTGCGCGGCTCCGAGGAGATGGGCAGCGGCGGCTCCGGCGCCCCGCACGAGGGCCCCCTGCACGCCCCGCCGCCGCCCGCGCCGCACCCGCCCTCGCCCCCCGCCGCCTCCCGCTCCCTCTTCGTTGCCCTCCTGGGGCTGGGGCTGGGCCAGGTCATCTGCAGCATCGCCCTGTTCCTCTACTTCCGAGCGCAGGTGAGTGCCCTGCCCGCAGAC